>OU426915.1:22118333-22418240 GCA_911387795.2 Apamea monoglypha
CTACATGTTTTGATTCCCCGCGAAACCAATTGTGGTCTCTTGTGTATGGTTATTTGTATACGTTTTAAAGGAAAACACAAATTATGCATTAGGACGAAATTTTCCAGAGATAGATTGTAGGCTGTATTCGAATCGTCTAATTGATACATCTCCGATAGAGAAACATTTTGCAAACATTCCCTGAATTTATTCATATTTTCCTTATTATAGTCGCGGCGTTTAATGTACCAATGTTTTAAAACACATATCCTTTTCACCGGACACTTAAGAATTTGACAGTTATGATCAGATAAAGCAAAATCGAGTACGTCATATTTACATTTTTTACACAGATTGTGAGCAAAATTGTCTATGCATATTTTACTGGAGAGTCTTGTTGGCTGATTAACTACTAATTTAAAATTAAAGTTAAGCAAAATACATTCTAGATCTAGTGTAGTATTATTACGCTTCAAAGTTTCAATGTTAAAATCACCGCATATTACAATATTTCGTTTATTTTTCTTTGTTATAAACTGGCATAATTTATATAGCCGCTCGAAAAAAGTTGTTAAATTATTTGCATTTGATTTGCCATAGATTTAGTCACCTACCACAATTGTAATAAAAGACTACTATTATGTATAACCAATACAGTAATTATGTAATGATGTTACTGACAGTCTGATCGCGAGACGGAAATAGAAATAATGAGGAACTTTTACTTGTGAGCACGTTTGTGGCTAATGTTTTTTTGAACGAAATTTTTGGCGAGCAGAATTCTTAATTATATTTGTTAGCTATATTCTTCCAGTGTTACCGCCTACGAGATCATTAGCGGATATAGCTGAGTTATAATCATTTATTTATGAGTTGCAAACAAAACTTAAGTTGGATATTAGCATTTACCCGTTATTAAAGACGGAGAAAGTCCGGTCCATAAGTGATTACCGAGTAAAGCCGTGCGTCATCATCAGTGAGGCTGCGGCTCGTGTCGTCTCAACTCAACACGACAAGCCACCGCCTCCGGGCGCTCGCCGCTACTTGGACACAACAATACATACTACGGAAATGGACCGAACACCCACTTCTCGCGAGCCTCATTAGACCTCAACCTTGTGAGCACTCGGTGAGACCTTTTGCTGACCTTCGATATTGTCGTCCGGCCTGTGCCGAATCATCCCAAAGTAAGCCGACCCGAACATGTGTGTGATTCTAACCGTAAGGGTTGGTCCCTTCGGCACAAGGTGACGGTACGAAGTTATTTCTGGCACAGTTCTGCGAGCAGACATTCTGTTTCCTCTCCATTTATTGGCGCAACTTACATACTCCGGGCTTTATAGTTTAGCGCACTCCCAGGAGTCATGCTCGGCGCCCAGGGACACAGATAGGCAGGAACTTTGTGACTGCAGCCTTCTAAAGCTCCTCAATAGCGGGAAGTGCATCGGTTTGCTTTATCTGCCAAGACTAACCGTATGAGACATTTCCGTATAAATATGGCAGGTCGGTCTATCTTTAAAAGTATTAACGTTTGCAGCCAATAGTTGAAACCCCGCCAGGTTTCAACTATTGGCTAAAGCCCCAATAAACATTTACGACGTTGAGTAAACGTTTTGGTGGCAACATAATGGTATTTAGTATAATCATATAAATGTCATAAGGACGTTTACTCGACGGCATTAGGGCCCATTTTATTCAACTTAAGGCGCTAAGAGTTTCGTGTAACAGTCATATAAATACCTACTTAGTCGCATAGTAGTCATATACACGTCGGCGATTTGACTACATGTCATGTAATGAACACTGTCACGGCGTGTATTCGACTTCGTGTCGAGTAATGGCACACAATATAACTTTTATATAATGTAATCGTTGTGTTATTGTCATTTAAAGATGATGCTTATATTGAACGAATTATATTACAAAACATTAATTTAATTTGGCAGTGTTTTTGACAGCTGAGTTAATATTGCATTTTTCTGTTATTTGAAGTGATAAAACCATTTCATCAGTTGTAAACCATTGTGCAATCAAGTTTACTGAATAATGTGAGGTAAGTTTGTAACAAATTATTTATGCGCTTTTAAGATTTTAGTGTTTTCACATATTTTTATTAATAATTTATTAAGTGACTGCGTTATATGACAACTATATAACTTCCCGACCTATAAACTGCGTGTTCATTGTAAATGTGTACGCCATGAAAGTTAATTTAGGGATCAATAATAAAATAATAAACGCCTAGCTAACTTAGTTCAAAGAATTGATATTTTATGAACAGAAGGATTTGCGTGATATATAACTTAGTTAGGTCTAAATATTTATCTAATACTTTTGTTTTAGGTACACCCCACAATGATCTATAATTATGCGGATGTTGATAAGTTTTTATCAAAGATGGACTTCATCGAAATGATACGCGCACATTTGAAATGGCCGTGGTCATTAACTCATTTTATATTTTGTTCTCGTTGTTATGGGTGTGGTTTCCAGAAAGTCCGTGGAAATAGACCGTTACATTTTGTTTTAACAGACAAAATCAATAGCCCACTTTTTTGTAATGGTCTCTGAAGTCATCATTTTTGGTTGAAGTGTCTTCTTTATCAACATTATCTTCATTTCCGGACGATGAATAACTGTCTTCAACTTCGGAAAATGAACAAGAATCCTGAACTTCGGCAAATGAACTGCAGGGTATACTCGTAGCATTTTGATTAAATTGATTGGTTTTTGCATTTAATTTTGATACGGTACCCTTCTCATTTTCCTCACTCTCAGCTTGAGCTCTATTACTTTGTATTAAAGTACGTGCTTGAAGCGAATGATAATTGTTTTTAACTTTTCTTTTGAATGCACCACTTCTTTTAATACTTTTCCACTTTTTTCGATCCATGTTGTACCAAACAGTAAATAAATAAATTTGATTTCAAAATATTGGAAGTGGTATACAAGGTTATTATAAACCTTTAATATGATTATTAATTAAATAGCGGTCGTATTATCATGCTTGTGATACTTAAGGATGTATACAGGTTGCACTCGTAAAACTTATTCGACTTATATATAATGGTTACAAATACTACGTGTAAACAATTATTATCCGTTTAGCAGATGTTTAAAAGGTATAGTAAGGTAAGGTAGGTATTATGACGTTTACACTACGAAAACGTTTACACGACGAAAAGTTGTATAAGTAAGTGTTATAGATGTCGTCGTAGACGCTATTATATGACGATTGTAAAAAAATGTCGAAATAACGTCTATATGACATTATTATACGACAAAAAATGTACATGACTATTCGGACACATAATGCACCAGTACACGACGAAGAGTTGAAAAAAATACTGTAAAATAACTTTAATAAGACTCAAGGTCATATAAATGTTTAATTATACGACAAAAATGTTTATTGGGGCTGCATTGGTTTCATTCGTTGAATCTAAAACGACGTAATACATATTAAACTCAAACACTTTAGTAAAACGTTTTAGAACGTATACCTATGTATATTACAGAACAAATTATTTTCGACTAGCTGCGCCCTGCCGTTTCACCTGCATAAGTTTTGATCCCGTGGGAATATCGGGACAAAAAGTATCCTATGTATTAATTATGGTTATAAACTATATTTGTGTGCCTTTCATCCAAATCCGTAGTAAGTATGTAGTTTTTGCTTGAAAGAGTCACAACGCGCAACGTTTATAATATTAGTAGGAAGTTAAATATACATATTGGAGAGCAGAATGTAGTGGACAAGTAGTGGCCGTCGTTGAGGCGCAGTTAGTCAATTTACTTTTAATTCGGGCTTTTAATATAATTTGTAGGTGGCGAGCGGAGCCGAATGCTCGGCGCAACCCCCTCGCAATTTATTGCTTTTCATTTGATAATTCGTACACGTCTGTGATATTAAATGATTTAAGAACGTTATAAACGTTTATAGAGTTGGGTTTGAGGAAAGTTTACTGAGTGAATTTGAATAAGGGGAATAGGTAGCTTGTTTCGAAACGATACAACAACAGGCATTTAGTTTTATTATCATTAAATATTACACAAGATGTTTAAATTCCTAGTTTCATGTGAGTCTCATACTATGTGTTTATTGTAGGGCAGCTCATAGAGTTGATTATTTCTATCTCGATTCGTCTTTATGCCTTAGGGGACTGTAAGCTCCGGGATACATATCTTCATTTTAGCTCAAGTTAGAACCAATGTAGTTAAGAAATTAAATTGTTCTTATTATTTTAATGATTATAATTCTGTAAATACATACTTATTACGGTCGCGAATCATTATTTGTTCAACATACAAAATCAAAAGTCATTTATTCAAATTAGGCTGAGAATCAGCACTTTTCGAACCTCAAAATTACAAAAGACAGTCAACCAAAACGCCGCCCTTCACCACTTCCTAGTGCTTTTGCTGGGAAGAAGTACTGGCGCGACAAACTCCCCAGCAGCACATCTGTCTGTTCAGTTAGAAAATACTTGATTGTATACAATACTAGGTATGCAAAGTAATGAATATTACAAGACACAGAACATTAAATTAAATTATTTGCCATATGTCAGCTAGCCACGCCAAGATACCAACAAATACAATAAAAACTATACGTACTCAAGCAAAAATTAAAATTAAGATTGTAAACAAAACTTACTACCTAAATCCTACAGACACAACCTGACACTGACCTGCAAACTGCAAAAAACGTAAGAAAATTACTATTTTAAATGTTAAACTAATGTGCTTCGATTGACGCACGATGTGAGAACATTGAGTTCACAAGAAACAGCGCGGAAACTTGTGGCTCAGCCACCGACTACCTAAATAACATTAAATAAACACGTGTATTCACAACAGAACTCAAACTCTAATCATTTATTTCAATAAAACCATTTACAGGCACTTTTGAATTGTCAAAATTAAATAGTCGGTCAGAAAGTTGAAGCTAGTTGCCCATTTCAAAACGTAGATCTCTATGGAGAAGAACGGGCAAGAAACTCCACGGACACTCTTTTAAATCAAGATATTGTTACAGAATCCTGGGTACATTATTCTTATTGCTTCTATATGTGAGAACAATGTAAAAAAAAAAAAAACAAATAAAGAAACAATTTAAAATATAAAATTAAAAATAAGCCCTGGCAGTTAAGAGATGACCAGTCTCAACCGACGGCGCCCGTTCACGAACATGACGCGTGGATCAGCACCACCCAGCTCAACCATTTTGTAGGGAACCGAATGATCCAACACACGTGCCACCATCAGTGAGATATTTAAGTGACCATGACATATTCTCAACTGCCATGCTCTTTCAAGTCAACATCGAAATATCATAATAAACGGATCCATGGTTCTTTTTTTTTTTTTTGCTCTGGTTGGAGCGGAAGGGAGTGTCAGACTGTTACTGGCTAAAACCTACCCATGTTCCTTCCTTTGCCCTTTATGTTCCGGGGTAGCGGTAACCCTTTCGGACAATCCCGCTGACCCGGCAGGCTTCGGCCCTAAGGGGCCCCTCAAATTATGCTGACAACTCTTTGAGGCGCGCGTGGAACACTTACGCGCCGTCCGGCACGGGCCTTGTCCTGATCGGACGGTGAGCTACCCATTGCTTTCCGCCCGCAGGCCCGCGTCTACGGCGGCCGGGAGTCGTCACGCGGCACCCGACGCCCGGAGCGTCTCCCGCGGCGGCTGGGACGGGAGGCTCTCTCCCTCATCCGTCCCGCCACCTCCTTCGCTAGCATGACTTCTTCGCAGAAGGAGGCCACTGCCTCCCACTCCCTCTCGCCCCGGACCATGGCTTGCACCAGGGCCGGGCGCGAGAGGCCGCCACCGCTGCCGATCACCTCTACGAGGACACGGCGGTGCTCCGCCCAAGCGGGGCAGACCTCCACCGTGTGCTCCACCGTGTCCTCTGGGCGATTCTGGCAATGGTGACACCCGGGCGTTTCCTCCCGCCTGATGATGTGCAGGAACCTCCCGAAACTTCGGTGAGGATCTGCGTCAGGTGATAGGTGATCCATGGTTCTTACATTTAAAAAATGCTTCTAAATTATACAAATTTATATTGATTGAATAAAATAAACATTAAGGTCGTAATGTCAGAAACACTAAAAAAGCACGTAGGTACATCTGACGTACACACACGTGTATCTGGCAGATTCTCGGAAATAGTAACGAGAACCTATTCCGAGAACGCTAAATATTACTGTATCGCCCGACCTGATCGATTATTAAGGCAGATTGGCTGGTTATTTGATAACGATAATCGTGACAAATCTTAGCTTTTCCCCAATAAATCTAGAACGCAGCTTGCCCGGACGAGGCTGCGCCGGCTCCGGTCCCGCGCGTGTCGTCCTACGCAGCGACCATGCTTGTACATACGTCTTAGTGTTGTTCGGTTTCAAGCGATTGTATCAGCCACGGAAGGTATGAATAGCCAAGCTTTGGTGGTGTCGAAATAATATGGATTGTCAAGTTGAGCTGAAATATTTAAGTTTTTAGGGTTCCGCAGTCAACAAGGAACCCTTATAGTTTCGCCACGTCCGTCCGTCTGTCCGTCTGTCCGTCCGTAGCTTAGCTCAGAGACTCTTAGTACTAGAAAGCTATAATTTGGCATGGATATACATATTAATCACGTCGACAAAGTGATAAAATAAAACTATGAAAAAAAAAATTACTCCTGTACACGTAAACTGGGGGTTTTTTTTTTTACTGGTCTACCCCATAGTGTGGGGTGTTGCTGGATGGGTCTTTCAAAAATATTGCGGGTTTGTGAAAGCAATTATTCGATTTAGGGATCCGTTTCTGAAATATTAAGCTTTAAAGTGCTAAGTTTTGTCTATAATTGACCAACTTATATTTGCAGTTGCAAAGTATGGGAGAACATGATTTTCGACTACAATGTTAAATTTGTTCTTGGGATAAATTCATTTCAACTGCGTGATCCGACACGCACTTGGCCGGTTTTTTACCTTTAATTGCTAATTATTCGTGTAACTTCAGGTACCCACAATGCTTAATTATCTAGTATTATCTAGCGCGAAACCCATTAATTTAACGAAAACATTAGAAGACGATATTACGTACTTGGAGACTGATGACTGTCAGTCTGCATCATCATCAGTGCTGATTCTCAAAATAGCCGAAAGTGAAAATGGCGCGAGCCATGATGTTCACGTGCAGCTATTAATAATTGTGGACGACAGTTATATATTTTATCTGTTCTGTGGTTATATATATACAAAGTCAAAGTATTTACTCGCGTGACTTTTGGTGATACAGTAGGTCTTATAGTTAGATTATGGTAACTCAAAAAGCTACCCATTAGGGCATACACTATTTAGCAATATAAGAATTTAAAATCGGTATTACATACAAATGAACAAAAATTTCAATATTTAGAATACATTTAATTATTATAATAGATATGCAGAACACAATTAATAGGTAACCCAGGTTTTTGAATTTGCTTATGCTTGCAAATTCAAAAACCTATACAATTCATACATAACTATCATCTAGTTTATTACATTTTTATATAAAAAAAGGAATTCGTCAATGGTATAGTAGCATTTTTCAATTAAAAAAATATTTAGTCTCCGTTTAAATTGTGTCAAGTTTAAATCTTTAATGTCATTTGGTATTTTAACCAAGTTCAAAAAAAGGAGGAGGTTCTCAATTCGGATGTTTACATACATAATTATATATATATTTTAATGTATGTTCGGGCTTAACTCCGTCATATTTGCAAAATGCAATGCATGGATTTGCAAAATTTGTTTTTTGTTCGAAACCGGTTTATTCCGAAATGGTCCCATTTAATTTTATTATTTTATTTCGTAAAGATCTGATGATGACTTTCGGAGACAGGCAACGGAACTCTTGAATAAATGCCAGCAAATCAACCGCGATTGTTGCTATCGCATATATATGCATCGCTTACGCAATCACACAACATAACATCATGCCTGTACCCTCTAAAGGGGTATGCAGATGTGTTCAGTATACTACGGTACACCTTCATTTCTGTCAAAGTTGTTATTGGGGTACCTCTAATCTTGCAAGTACATGTATATGAATTTGTGTGGGATAGGTAAAATTAAAAAACTGAAAAATACTTTTTTTTCGAAAGTCGATTGTTTTTTTTTGTATAAAAGTTTTTTATTGAATATTTTCGGAGCCATGCAGAGGATGCTTTTGTGCAGAAGGGCGGTCTTTGAGGCCATTAGACATAATTCGTGATGACAGTCTGGCCTTGTCAATCTGTAGCGTTGCTCTGAAGTTTTTTTAAACAGTTCACTATTTTTCTTGACGAACACTGCGGTCTCGTAAACCTATATATAAAGACAAGGTAATGTTAGTATTTTAAGAGATATAAAATGCGGTTTGCAACTTTCTGTTGGTTTAAGACTATATATTGGTATAATGCACCTCTTCTGTGCTTTAAATGTGTTCTTTTTCTCGCAGGAATAGAACATTATGCCTTGTGCTATTGTGAGAATGACATTAATCCTCCATGCTCATGTAATATTCGAAATAATGTAGGCATAGGTGTGTGTGAAGTCAAGTCGAAATTTTTTTCATCGGAATTATTATCGGAATTTATCATCGGAATGATGGCAATCCGCTTTGAGACACATTATGTGTGTAATGTTCGGGAGTCGCTCGAGATCGCTCTCTACCGATATGGAGCAGAACATTATGAGTGCTGTGTCAGGGACAATCAATAAGGGCATGAACGGAGCGGCAACGCTTCCGTGTTGTACGTTACATTCCCCGGACTGCGACACTCTGACTGACGCTCACCAACTCACCAGCGGGCCACGCATTCACATTATAGCAATCGTACGGGACTGGCTCAACGGCCGCAAGCGCGTTGCTGAAAGATGAGCCGAGTTCAATCCAAATTCTTCAGCAGCGCTCATCGTAGTAGTAAGTAGTTTAGGCACTTTGTGTCCTGGCGGAATAACAAAGAACACGTTCCTTGGTTTCGATTTTAGAATCTGACCACAATACTAAAACATGTAACATTAGAAATAAATCAATGCACTTGGTCGTCCAATTTCTATGATTTTTTTACTATTGATAATTTCATACGAAATATAGAACCAGCAGTACCATGGTTCCGTCTCAAAGCGAACGTGTATAGAAAGGTGGAAAGAGAAACACAATGAACTGTACACTCTAATATCCACGTGTGTGTGTCTGTCGGTATATTATTATAATTTGAGAGCTGGAATCTGAGCAGGAATATCAATTAGCCGGCTCGGCGATATAATTGAGCAATCTCGCTGATCGTTGACGTGACAAGCACGCCTGCACCACGTACACGCACCTGCACAGAAGGTCCGCTACATTTACTACATTACTACGACTGCTATGAAGTTTATAAACATATACAATTATACATAAGTATAAACAAGATGAAACGGTTATTTGATCAAAAATAGACACTTATCGAACGAGGTTCACATAATGTTTGATCGTAAAAAATATATTCAACAACACTCAAAGCCTCACAATTAAGTTAGCCTCATGAAATCAACTTAAACACCGCAAAGCGTTGTCTTCACACAACTGTGTACATTTCCGCCGGGTTCACCCATAAAGCAGGTCGGTAAACACGAACATTCAATTTTTAGCGCGTGCAGCGTCACGAGCCGTTAAAACACGCTGTATAAAGTAATCGACGCGCTGTAAATCACCCGCAGAAGGAATAAACGTCGCGCGCAACGATTAGCTCGCTCCAAGTGCCCGGCGCGCTGCGTGCGCTCGCTCGCTCACCTTATTAACCCGCTCGCACAGCTCCCACTGGTCACGCACATCATAAGCAGTCGCGAGTTACACATGTGCCTAATTGTCGCATTACCGATGCCAAATTTTCGCGTTGTACTCATGATTATGTTGAAAATGTCTGATGTTGAAATGCTGCGCTAAAGCGTGAACTAATTCCGGAACATTTGATGCAGATGCAGAACCTAATGTTGTGAATATGCGCGTGTTTCAACGACACTTGCAGCCGCTAATGTCGCTGTTGAGTGTATCTGTGCAAGCTAGCTGGTACTTCACTGTTGAGTGTATCTATGCAAGCTTAGCTGGTCCTTCACTGGAAGACACCATTACCTGCCCTTTCATAGAAAACCAACAAAATCTAAGTTAGTTCGTTAATCAAAATTTAAAGCCTTCGTATTTATTAGATGTATTTGATATCCCAGAGAGCGGCTCATCAAGCCACTGAATGTTATAAATATGATCAGCGAGAGCCGTCGCCGCCGCCGCGCCGCCCTCGCCGCCCACGTCAAGGAAAAACAAGTTTCGTGAGTGGAGGCGACTACAATATAAGCCGGGAAAGTTTTTTGTGCGGGTTTTAGATGACTTATGTCGTCGTTATCCGGTTTTTGCGGCGATCTCTCCTCAACTACGGTATATATATTTAGGTCACACAGTCACTCTTACCGACGATGGGACGCGACGCACCGGTCTGCCGGTGCTAAACATACCGAGCGGCACACGCGCCATGAAATAACTTAGCGAACTTACTTCATACTGGAACGGTGTACATGCTTTATGATATACCTAATACCATAATTATACAGATTTAAAAAGGTAAGTAAAACAAACGCAATTAATAAACGACACGTAGAAATAGCAAATAAATCATTAGAAAACTTAAAAAACACGTTTTAAAACACTCCTGGCTTCATCATAAGATCAGCTCCAAACTACCAAATTAGAGTTCTGTCTTCCGAACTACATTATACACACAAAGTTTCATTTCGATACAATTACAAGTAGGTAAAAATGTACTTCCATGATTTTTTTACATTGTAAGTTAGTTACAAGTGAAGCTAATAAATACGTTAAAAATGATCGCACACGAAACGCGGCAGATGAACACTTTCGCGAGCGATGCCGCGGCGCGAGTGATTGCGATATAATTTAATGTGCGTATCCACTTACTCGTGCGTTCTTCGCATGTACGACGCATTACAGGAATGAAACTCATCAAAGCACACACAACCCGTAGATAATGTAAATAAAGATGCATAAAGCAAATAAAGATGCCAATAAGTAAAGATGAAAATTATACATATTTTTAGACGTCGATGTTACCCCAATAAAAACAGTGGATGTTTGTAGTCCACAAAAGAGCTCAACTAAAGTATTCGAAGAGACCGAACAGAATGCCAACTTTTTTGTTCTTAAAACGTGTTTTGGAAGCTGCACTTAATGTGGCTACTTAAAGTGGCATCCATAGCCAACGGCGGCGAGTAATTCTTTAATCTATGGCCGCGTCTGCGTGATGAATGCCGCACGGAGCGACGCTAATGCACGCCCGCGAGCGCGCGCTTGAGAGCAAAACAAACATAATTATACAAGATGGAGTAGAGAAAGAAGTGCACATACATTACACCGGCTTTGTGTTATAACCGAACAAGTTTAAAGCAAATAAATGAATGGCTGCGAGTCCTCACGAGCGCGCCCGAGTGCGGCCGAGCGCGGCGCTCGGTGACTCGGTCAATAGCAGCGATATGAGGCAACACAATGCCTCGTCATATTTGTACTGCGATCCGTGCTCCACTGCAAACCTCGGAATGTCGTCAGTACTATGCTCATGGAAGATTCATGGAACATTTACTTTACTTCATAGAAATACAGCTATCAATATACAGGTATGTTTAAGGTGTGCTCCCGAAAAAGCTAGCACTACATAGGTACTTGGGTGCTCCGCGTAAGAGCATAACTTCAGCTTAGCTATCACTTGCGAGCGGCAGTATATCTGCGCCGATTTACCGATATATGCAGCAATACAAATCTCTTGGCATGTCTGTGTGCGCTGACGAGTGAGGCAGGCTTAACAGAAATAGCGAATGGATGCATATTTAACAAATAGACGCCCGTTCATCTTACAGGACAGATTAGTCGCAACAGTATTATACAGCCACAGTAAAAATCCTTTGTCATCTAAGGGTGTATTCAGAAAGTTGGCAACGTCGCAAATAATATAATAATAATAACCCCACCACCGTATCTCTACGTTGACGTCATGGTGGGGCTTGCGCGCTCTAAACCCTAGATTTGTGACGGAAGAGTTACTTTGCCGGATCAGGTCTAGGGTGAGGAGCCAGACCAAGAGAGATGCAGAAACCCGCAGGGCATGTGGCGAGCTGTTGGGCAGTAGCGACTCCACAGACCCTATCTCCCGAGAGAAGTCTGGTTCCTCACCTCTGGCTTGCCTTTATTGGCTGGCTTGAGTGGAGATTCGCAAGAGCAAACGTGCTTGGAGGAAGGAACTATTTTAGTAAGATGCTAGTAGGGATCTTGGCCGTACTTCCGGGATTGTCCTGATAGCCGTGGAATACCTCTCCACCCCTCACAAGGACCTCAGGATATGTTGCCCCCTTGTTGCTACGACACTGTGTACTAGTGAACGTTTTCGGGGGCCCATTATTAAGTGAGCAAGTCACCCCATGCCATTTCATCTGTGAATATTATATTATCATTGGTCAGGCAGGGGGGACATAGACCTTCCATACTTCAAGATAACCGATCCACTATAGCCACCCAAACCCATAGCCCAGTATATTTGGTTTCCATGTTCTGCAATAGTCCTGCACCAACCGGGGGTTGTTCTTGGGTGCACTTGCATGGTGCATACAGGGATAATGGTCGGTTGGTGCCTCCTCATCATTTAAAATTGTGTAAAGCCTTCCTCCTTCCTTTACACAATTTTTAATTTTTTTTTTTTTTTGTCAAAGACATAATAAATAATAATAATAATCAGCTCCGCCTCGCAGTTGCCGGAACCTGCTACAGACGTGAGTCCAGTGACATCGGCCGCTGCAGTTGCGTCGAGCTCGAGCGACGAATACTATTCGCCGCCGACGACACCACAACCAGTACGCCGACGCGGAAGAGGCCGACCACCGGCCAGCTTAGGACTCCGAGGCCCACCGGCCTCTGATAGGGTCCCCGCTACCGATGGAAGTGCGCAGCACATGAGATGGACACAAACTGTCAATGAAAATGTCATGCGCGCATACTTTGGGGCTACAGAGAGGGGAAGTAACTTGACTGCGTACCGTGGTTGGATGCTCTCTCTGTTTCAGGTGCTTGAGCCAGCTGTCAACGTGTCGGCGCAACGACTGTTGGATCAGGTGCGGGTCATCCAGCGTAACCATACCTATGCTGGATGACGTTGTACTTGATCGACTACGCCTCGAATCACGGAATAGCCACGTTACGCCTGCTTCGTCATTGGTCGCGGTGCAACTGCAAAATTTATCCAGTTTTTCATGGCGACCCAACCGCGTTGATGAAGAGGATGATGATAAGGCTATCCATGAGTTCCCAGTGCAATGTAAGATTGAGGAGCGCTTTGAAGGATGCTTTCCGTGAGTACCGATCTATTCCGCCTGGACTCAGACCACGTTTAATTCGTTTGCCCATGCACAAGAAAAACAAGGCGCTGGTGTGTGCTCTAGACTCGCAGCTCTCAAATTGCTTTAAGGACGGCAAAAACCTCACCAATACCCATTCAATCTTGTACTGTGCAGCTGTGCCGGTATGTCGTATAGCTCATGTCAAATTCCCGAACAGTGACAGAGCCACACGACCAAAACCAGATGTATCAGCTTGGCAGTGCAAGATTGAGCGTCGTATCGGGGAGACCAGAGTACTCATCGGCAAGCTAATCTGCTTCAGGGAGGGCAATACTCGCCATAGAGTGATGCGCTTTGTGAGGCGGGCGTTCCCGGGGGAGATTATTTGTCCCACGTCACAGAACGTATCGACTTCCTGAAGCAGAAGATCTGTGCATGGGCAAACCGTATTCGTTGGTACAGGCGGAGAGTGGAGCGGTACACTCAGAATCGCACATTCCAGAGCGATGAAAGGTGGGTTTATTGGGACTGGGAGCGACCGGACCAAGGTCTGACTGACACGCACCTACCGCCATGATGACGCCATGTGTTCGTTCTGGCGAAACATCTGGTCGGCGCCTTTCAGTCACACCGAAGGTGATTGGACTGGGAAGATCGAGCGAGCGTGCGAACTAATACCAGAAATGGGGGCACTTATCATCAACCCCCAAGATATTGTTCGTGCAGTCCGTCCGATGCCTAACTAGAAATCTCCAGGACCGGACGGACTGTACAACTTTTGGATAAAGTGGTTCCAAAGGTCGCACGCCCCCTCGCATCCCAGTTCCCGTCAGCCTTAGAGTCAGGGTCGCTGCTCCAGTTCCTCACGACAGGAATAACCCACCTGCTCGATAAATCAAGTAGTACCGCGGATCCCAAAAATTATAGACCGATCACTTGTCTACCGACGGTCTGTAAAGTTCTTACATCCATTTTGAGAGCTAAAATTAATAAACATATAGACACCCACTCCATCATGTCTGTCTCTCAAAATGGATGTAAGAACGGGTCCCGTGGTACTAAGAAGCTTCTCCTCATTGATATGGCCATTAGCCAACAGGTTCGTCGTTCCCGAAAGGATCTGTCGAAATGTTGGATAGATTATAAGAAGGCCTATGACTCGGTGGTGCCACCGAGTCATAGGTATGTCGGAAGCGTTGGGCATCAATGTTACTGACATGAAGCAATCGTTGAAGGAGCGTTTCTTTGGCCGCCTGAAAAAAAGTATTTAATAGTCTTTTACCAGGCGGAAACAAGGTGCGCGCCTTCAACGGTTGGGTCGTGCCGGTTTAGATGTACTCTTTCGGCATGCTCTATGTTCTATGTTATGGGATTGGTTTCCGCACTTAGTCCTTCAGGTGGACCATTGTACGTGGGCCATGGCGGCCGTCGGTGGTTATTCCAACCAGCCCACCTCCCTCCAGAAGGTTATTAGGTATCCTGGTCTGTTAAGAACATCTGTGTATGATCTGGGTGTTCCGAGGGTTTCCGACCTAATCTGGGTGATGCCTGTGCACTCAAAGAGCACATGCGCGACGGTTCCATCAGCCTCCATGCAGGCTCTGTACAGGGGGCTGTCCGTTATACCTATCGTGTGAAAATGTTTGTTTAGTGAGCAGTGCCCCGTGATGGTCCCCGTCACTAGTCGCAGGCTTTTCCTATCCAGGCGTAGTAATCTTTTCGTTAGTTTGCCATCTAGTAATGGCATGGCCTCCTTGGACTGCCTGCAGCCCGGTGACGAGGACCACCAGTTCTCCGCTTGTGTATGGGTTACCTGCGTAGCTGATTAAAGGGGATGGGCACGGCTGGTTCTGGACGATAGACTGACGTGCTGGATGACCTTCTGACCACGCCCTGACGCCCTGAATAGGAGGGTCCGTACGCTGCTGACTGCAAATCGAATGCATCACCCATGGTCATCGGTAATGAGGCTGTATATCCCGCGGAACTGTGGAGGACGGGGCTTTTTAAACGCTAAGAACCTTCACAATCGTGAGATATGCGGTCTCAGGGAATATTACCTAGAAACCGACGTGGGGATGCATCGAGATGTAGTCGCGGTAGACAAGGGCCTCACCCCGTTATCCTTGGGTAAAGAGAACTGACGCAAGCCAGTAGTGCTTGACACTAATGAACGCTTGGAGGTATGGCAGAGTAAGGAGCTTCACGGACGCTTCTTCCGGGCCCTACATGGACCCGATGTACATCTACTAGCGTCCGTAGCCTGGCTGCGTTTCGGTGACCTCTTCGGAGAAACTGAAGGTTTTGTCTGTGCAATTATGGACGAAGTTATGATGACGAACAATTACCGGAGATTTATTGTGAAAGACGGCACGGTTGACATCTGTCGGGCACGCCACCGGCCGGGGAAATCAATCAGGCATATTATATCCGGGTGTTCTCGTCTAGCTAACGGAGAGTACTTGCATAGACACAACCTTGTAGCCAGGATAATCCATCAGGAACTTGCTCTGAAATACAACTTTGTGGAATCGGAGGTGCCGTACTACAGGTATGTGCCCGACCCAGTTCTCGAAAATGGAAATATCACATTGTACTGGGATCGATCCATCATCACTAACAGGACTATTGTTACCAATAAGCCTGATATAGTGGTGGTGGATCGATCAGAGCGGCGCGCAATGATTGTTGATATAACTGTCCCGCATGATGAGAACTTCATGAAAACTGAGAAAGATAAACAAATCAAGTTACTTGACTTGGCTCACGAGGTTGTCGACATGTGGGCTCGGCGATCATTGTGCCGATAATCGTGACAGCCAATGGTTTAATAGCCAAGAGCCTCGACCAGTACCTGAGGAGGCTCTCGTTGGGCAGCTGGATCAAGGGCTTGATTCAGAAAGCGGTACTTCTGGACACGGCTCGCATTTTCGGGAGGTTCCTTTCTCTAGAGCCCTGGCCATCGGTAGCGTGGACCCTGTTCCCGATACCGATGGGCTACTATTTTTATGTTTTTATACTTTTATAAAAAGTATCTAATATTTAAAAATATAATTTATATGTGTTTACATTGAAATAAAGGAGATAGCAATAATACTTTATTGACGCAAGTCCTTACATTTATGCTTAATATCTAGCTAGTTCACAATAATTAAAGGCGCATAAAAATTGAAACCCTGACTCCTAAACTAGGAATCCCTGTGACTTAGGAGTCAGTGTTCTACTGCCACTAAAAACCCTATGGAAATTAAGAGCTGGTAAGCTGATATTACACAAAAAGAATATGTTATTATGTTGTGATTTATAGGAAAAATATTTGAAAAACAAAATAAAAGTAAAAAATTAAATTTAAATTAAAAAGTAAAATGACTGTGTGGTTGACATATACATAATATATGTCTAATATTTCGCGGTTTTGATCAGGTAACTCTTAAATATTACTGAATGAAATACAGTGTAATTAATTATCGCTCTGTAATGCACTAAAGTATTGATTACGAATTGCAATCATTCATATCGAACACTGAATATTCCGTTTAGGTGTATGAGGAACAGGGAGGTCACTCATCCTCTATAGAAAAGACTCCGACCAGACGGGTATCGTATCTGGTGGGCAACTGCCCCACGAGAGATGTCGAGACGTTGTATATGTATATGCTAGTCGCGCGGTAAACTCTGCTTGCGCGATGCAGGATTTTGCGTGATGTCAGTATGATGCGTAGTTTGCATGTGGCGGTGCAGATGCCATAGGTGTAAAAAAGCTGTAGGAAACTGACGAAGGTTTCGGATACTAGCCAGTACATAACACGAGGTCTGCATTCCCTGAAGCAGTACGCAGAGGAGATCAGTACCGACATCCATTGTTCTTGTTAGCGAGCCCATTGCCAGATACGCCGTTTAAAAAGTAAATTAAGCTCCAAATTATATAACGTATGAGTGCCTCATACTTTACCGACTACTCGCACCAACATAGACTGCGATCCTAGAGTCCCGGCGCTGAAATAAAAGTGCCGTAAATGAAATAATAAGGTTCTCAGACAATGGCAGGCACGAGTCGTAAAGCAACTTTTAAGGCATAAAGTATAAAAGCGTATGATACAAGCGCAAGTCTTACTGCCTGCTGCAACAGTGCAGCTCCTGCTTATCATTATTTCACTGCATCACTGCGCACCTGTGTGTGCCAGCATTATTTAACACGTCAAAAGACATATGAGTACAATAAAAATGTTACGTTTAGCGCGCCAGAGAGCGGCCGTGCCGAGGGCGCGGGCGGGAGCGCGGGAGCGCGGGGGCGCGATATTTGCATACGCGCCTAATCGTGAGCATGAAAGCGAAGGAATACTTGCGTATCCGCAAAGTTGGTACCTATCTACATTCCGTGCAATTAATAATTTATTAATTTTCTTCGGAGAGGAAGCGCCACCTATCACTGCGCCGTCCACACAATATAGCCAATTGTATGTGAAAATGTTCCACAGATTAAAATTCACGTCTGATAATGATCATCCTAACTATTATTTCTCTGTTGGGAAATTAAGTAAAAATGGAATGTTAAATAACATCCTAGAGGCACGAAGTTTTAATTAAAGCTGGACTCCAGTTATTTCTATAACGGAAATTCTGGAAACATTAATAACTTTGTGAAACTAGTGCGTTCCTCGGAACGTGACGCTTGTGATGATAAATCTTTTGAAGCGTTATGTTTACTTCTAAACTAGCATTTAGATGTTATGCAGAGGATTTGCATTATTTACATAAATTAGAATCACGCACCGTCGTCGTCGTCCTGCTTACAGATGTAAGCAAGACCGGCAAGTCGCTGACATGAAATATCTTACTCGTACTTGTCTAAGTATTCCGATATTCGTAAGTTATCGGATCAAATCCGTGTTCGATCAGGGAATAAGCAATGTTGCCCCCGTTGCCCATGAAACCATTAGAAAAGTATGCTCTTAAATATTAGCGAGTGCGAGGTGCGGGGGGGCAGCGGGTGGGCGGTGGGCGCGCCTCAGCATATGAATGTCTCAGGGTCTCAGGCGTCGCCGCGGCCGCGCGGGCTCTGCCCCGTATGTCTTCTTTAACTACCGACCGGAACTATGACTTACCTATAAGTCGCGTAACTCGCACCTACCGCTCGTTATTTTCAGATTTGAGAACTTTATCTACCCAAGAATTTAAATAGTTTGCTGGAGAGATTTGTCAAAGGAAACGGATTCAAGCTAATGTCAGTAATATAGTTTACAGTAATTTTCATCCACTCCACACAAATAAAGACAATGTCATCCAATTGATACGACAATTCCTTTCTCCAACCAGCCATAGCTACCCCGAACATAATATCTAAAAAGTGTTTCGCGAAATCAAAAGCGAACTCTTATGTGAGTCACCCCTTTTCTTCAGAAAAACCTCTAATCTTAGGTCCTAACTTTGGCTACAGTAACTCGCGTTAAAAACTCCATTAGTCTCTATCGCCTGCAGTCAGAAGGCGCCGCCCCCGAACATGCATCACGGACGCGGATTTGTGACGTCACTCACTGGAGCATACCTAGCCTGCATCCACGGCCACATGAGCAACGTCTCCATTGCTGACACGTGTCTGTCTTGTCGGTAAAGCTTAGAAAAACACAGTAAAGCTTACACTGAAAATGCCTGTTGCCAACATTATTTGTGTTAACCAATAGGTACCACAAGCTTCAGAGAAAAGGAACCCCCTTTGGTAATGACATCAAAACGTTTAAGTTTTTGGTAATAAAACGTAAATGGCGCGTTAGTCTAGTGGTTAAGACTGCGGCTTAGCATTGCGATGGTCACGAGTTCAAATCCGGGATTGAGGAGATTATTTTTTTAATTTTTTAAAGTTATTTATTTAAGGTGATTATGTGATTTTCGCTAATTGTTATTTAAGAAATCAAATGTTTAATTAGGCATGAGGTTTGTAAGAAAAGCTTGGCATGTTGCATAAGCAATGTTCATTTATTTCTCTAATTACATTTCTAGGACTTCATGCAATCCACTTCCTGGTTGAGTATACAGTTTTCCGTGTGTTAAATGGAGGTTATTTACTTAGAATATTAACTAAACACAAAATAGATACCCTGGGTGAGGTTTAGAATAACGGTTCGTTTATAGATATTTCTAGAAACATAACAACAATATTTATTTATTTACAGTTGTGAATACATTATTTTTTTTATACTCTGTATGAACTTATCGGAAAAAAACCTGGTTAAAAAAATGAAATGTTGTCATTTGTGCCTGTGGATTACAGAGAAAGAACCAACATGCTAAACTATAACAGTATAGCAATATACATCTTTCTCTTTTATCAGATTAGAAAAAACATTAGAAACAACATTAGAAAAATATGTGATTACAAGACTACTTGTAAATAGGAGTAACTGCGGATTGCTAATAATAAAGGTTGTTTATTTTTGATTAACTACGAGATAATGATCCCACAAATATTGGGAATTAATAACACTCGCTCATACGTTCTAACGCAATTTTATCAGATAAGTTACAGAATCAATCTGCCGAGTAAAATGCCTGTTAATAACGGAGAGGATGATCGTCACTGTCTACCACACACACAAAAGTGTCCGTACTTGAAGGCGTAGTGCTGAAGGGTGCCACCGAGTGAACTTCCACAATGTCACGGTGTCGCTCCGTTTCATTAGTGTAAGCAATTGGGCGAAGGCCTTTTTTTTTTTTTTTTTTTTTCGGGATGGTAAATCATCAAATGACCCCTCCCGCTCTGGGTGGAGCGGAAGGGAGTGTCAGACTCTTACTGACTAAAACCCACCCATGTTCCTTCCTTCGCCCTTTATGTTCCAGGGTAGCGGTAACCCTTTCGGACAATCCCGCTGCCCCGGCAGGCTTCGGCCCTGAGGGGCCCCTCGTTATGCTGACATCTCTTTGAGGCGCGCGTGGAACACTTACGCGCCGTCCGGCACGGGCCTGGTCCTGATCGGGCGGTGAGCTACCCATTGCTCTCCGCCCGCAGGCCCGCGCCTACGGTGGCCGGTAGTCGTCACTCGACTCCCGACGCCCGGGGCGTCTCCCGCGGCGGCTGGGACGGGAGGCTCTCTCCCTCATCCGTCCCGCCACCTCCTTCGCTAGCATGACTGCTTCGCAGAAGTAGGCGACTGCCTCCCACTCCCTCTCGCTCCGGACCATGGCTTGCACCAGGGCCGGGCGCGAGAGGCCGCCGCCGCTGCCGATCGCCTCTACGAGGACACGGCGGTGCTCCGCCCAAGCGGGGCAGACCTCCACCGTGTGCTCCACCGTGTCCTCTGGGCGATCCTGGCAATGGTGACACCCGGGCGTTTCCTCCCGCCTGATGATGTGCAGGAACCTCCCGAAACTTCCGTGTCCGGTGAGGACCTGCGTCAGGCGGTAGGTGAGGGCGCCGTGGCGCCTCTCTAGCCACTCCTCAAAGAGGGGTCTTATCGCCGCTATCGCGGCGTGCCCTGCGCTGGGTTGCGACAGTCGCTCTTTCCATGTCGCCATGAGATCGAGCCGGAGATCCGTCGGCTCCGCCGTAATTTGCCGCGGGAGCGGACTTTCCCCCCGGCGTAGTGCCTCCGCGCGCCACTAATACAGGCGCGCGAGGACTATCGCCTCCAGATCCCATGGCGGCAGTCCGGCAAGGAGGCTTGCCGCCTCGCGCGAGATCGTGCGGTAGCCCCGGATGAGCCTTACGGCTACCACCTTCTGGGGCGCGTTCAGGTAGTGGGCGGCTCGCCGCCGCAGTGAACGCGCCCACACACCGGGGCCCCGTATAGGGCCATGGACCGCACGACCCCCGCGTAAAGCCTCCGGCAGGAGGCGTTTGGCCCCCTAAGGTTGGGCAAGAGCCGCTTGAAGGCGGCCCCAGCCCGTTCCAGTTTGGGGGCCAAACGTCTGGGCGAAGGCCTTGGCGATCACATTTCACATCACCCGTCGCTTGATACCTTTGTATCCATCTACGAAATGTTTTTCTCTGTAATGAAAATGATAATATTAGAAATACATTAAAAAATCCAACTTGTAAGTAATAGTATGCAACATGATTGCAACAATAAATATATGTGTATACCGTAAATATTATAATAATAATAATAATAATAATAGCATTTATTTCAGACGACGTCCATATCGATTAGTAACAAAGTACTTAGCCTATGTTAGTAACATGAAATATACACAACTATTTATATTTATACAGCACCATGTAGTGAGACATTTAACACTGTCTGACTAAAACCCGCATGAAAGCCTGCATCAATTTCGAGTCAGCTTTGTCTGCGACTACGTTCAGGATGCTGTTAGTGCTGCCCCGCACTCTGCGCAGTAAGGAGGCGGTTCTTTTGCGTATGATGGCGTGAAAGCCATCCACGCGAGCTTCCGCAAACATGCCAGATGCACTACAGAAGCGGGGCAGCCCCAGCAACATCCTGAAACCATTATTATATTGGACGCGCAAGGCACTGAGCGATCCCTGCGTATAACAAGTCCACAGGCTGCTCGTGTAAAAAGTTTGGCAGTATGCTTTAAAAAGTGAGATTTTAACATGCTCGCTGCAACGAGCAAACCTGCGTGCCAGCATGTTATTTTTAATCGCCAGTGCCCTGCGCTCCCTTTCAATGTCCATTTGGTCATCAAGGTCTTCGGTAACATAGTGTCCCAAGTATTTGAAATGGTTTACCCTCTTTAATTCAACGTTATTTAACTTTATTTTGGGCACACTAGATGGGCATTTACCAGAAGCCTTAAAAACCAAATACTCACTTTTTGCGCAGTTGTACATGAGACCATGTTTCTGGGCATAATTCTCACAAACATGTATAAGCTGCCTCAACGAACTAATAGCTGGGCTCAGCAGCACCATGTCGTCAGCATAACTGATATTATTGATGCAGACATTGTCAACCGAGCAGCCAACATGCGTGCTGCTGAGTTCAACCATCAGCTCGTTCATATACAGGTTGAAGAGTTTGGGAGAAGTCAACCCACCTTGCCTCGTCCCGCACTCCAACCTGTACATGTCAGAGAGACTGCCTGCCCATCTAACATTATTTGTCTGATTAGCGTACCAGTAGTGAAAGAGACGTTGCACCTGCGTATGCACTTCCGTTTTTTTAAGCTTTTCCCATAGCAAGTCATAAGACACCAGGTCAAACGCTTTTGACAAGTCGAGGAAACATGCATATACAGGTGTACTCCTCTGAGTATAGTACTGGACGGTATGCTTAAGACTCAAGATGGCGCTTTCAGTAGAAAGTCCGGGCCGGAACCCGAACTGGGCGTCATGAATATTGAGATGTTTTTCCAGCTCTGAATCAAGCACAGCGTCCAGCACTTTAGCCACCACTGTAGCCAAAGATATAGGCCTATAATTGCCTTTATCGGATAAGTCACCCGTTTTATTCTTCACAATTGGTACTACTATAGTTCGCATGAGATCAGCGGGTAAATAAGAATGACTCAGGCACATGGAATAAAACATAGCAAGAACGCGTGGTAAATGGACTCCGGCATATTTCAGATGTTCAATACTGAGCCCATCATGACCAGGCGACTTACCCCTGGTCATCTTTCTTATTATCCCCGATACTTGTTTAACGGACACATTAAATACGTCACCAGTCACGATAGGCTCAGCATCCGGTACCATCTTTGAAGGACCAAGTGAAGAACTCACCCCAAAGTGCTCCCTAAATAGGTCGGCTATGCTCTTACTGTCATTCACACCTCCCACACTCACGGGGATGCCAGGCTTAACATTTAACTTATTCGTTGCCTTCCAAAATTCGCCAAAATTTTTTGCCGAGTGATGGTCAGCAATAATGTTCATTTTAATTTGTTCAGCATTATCTTGACACCATTTCAATTTGTTTTTAAATATTCTTCTACTTTCACACATTTCTTCATACACACGTCCCGCCTTCGGTCTATTATACCATACCCAATTAAGAAATTTAAGTCTGGCATCCCGATGTGACTCACGTACATACTTATTCCACCCTATCAAAGGCCGTTTTTTCTCTGATTTAGTTGTATAATTACAACTACTGCTGATCGATGCGTCTTTTAGAGTAGCTATCATCTTATTATACATCGCATTTAGTAATTTCTTATGCTCCACATTATTACATATATTAAAACTACATTGCCTAAATTCTTCAGGAAAATCTATTAATTTAAGTTTAGCGTTACAATATTCCCTATATTTATCTATTTGTTCGTCAGTTCTATTGCCCCAAATAACGTTTTTACAGCAACTACTATCTTTTCTTAAACTAGTTTTACTAATAATTAAGTTTAAATCACACTGAATAACAAGCGGCAAGTGATCTGACCAGTACGTGTCGTATTTTATGGTAACATTATTTATTGTTTGCCAAGCGGAATGACTCACAACACAATGATCAAGCCATCGAGTACATCCATGCACATCACTTATAAATGTATAGTTATTTGTTACGTTGCCTAGTATACTAATATCAGCGCATATCCATTGTTGATCCGCACATAGGTTATCTAGCTCTTTACCGAATAGTTCCCCCGGGTGCGCGTTAAAGTCACCTAACATATAGACAGCTTCTACAGAATTATTTTCAACTATGGCACAAACCTCACTAAAACAATCCGTGAATTCGGGTAAATGCTCCATCGCGTCTGTCGGCATGTACACACTAAATACTAAAATACCTCGGTCACCCGCAATAGCTTTTATCGCGCTAATACGAGGATTTTTGCACTCAATCACTGACACTTCACTGAATCTATCTTTTCTCCACAATAAAGCCACTCCGCCGTAAGGCCTTCCTCTTAGGAGGCCCGCAGAAGTATCAACCGCCGATGAGCCGGTGTATGCAAAGTCTGCATCTATTGTGCCGAGTATTGGTAAGTCATGTGGTAGCAACCAGGTCTCCTGTAATGCTACGATGTCCGCTGTCCCACACAATCCTCTCACGCAGTCAATAGATCTTTTAACTGACTTGCAGTTAAAGGTAATAAACGTAGATGTGTTTGTATTTACTTGTACATCCATTGTTATTGTTGCATAGTGTCACTATTCTGGTTAACAATACTACTACTTGGTTTGTTAAAATAAACAAAACGGCGAAATGACACACCTTCTGGCCATAGGTTGTCGTTTAAAAACAACGCAAGCTTGTAGTGTGGTACAAGGATTTTGTATGCATTGTAGTTTTTCTCTTTTCTCATCTTTATTTTCTTAAGAACAACTGATGTTTGCGTCTTAGATAAGATGTATTCACCTATATCTTTTTCTGATGTCTGTTTATCCACATTCGTAATAAAGAGTGGGATTTGGATATCAGCTGCCCGGAAATTATTGCTAGGTTCCAGCCTGGCTTTTCCTGTGCTACCTAGAAAACGTGATTTTATTTTCTTTCTTTGTACTAACGTCCATTCGTTATCATTTACAATCTCTTGCGATGTCTTATCGCGCCCGCTATGCGCTTGTGGCACAGACCGAGCCGGAGCACTCCACTCGACCGGTTTCTTATCAGTGTGCCCCGATACTACTATGGAGGGAGTCTCGATACGCACAGGTAACTGTTGCGCGGCAGGGCTTGACTCTTTTATTTCTGCAGCGGACGACAACAAGTCTTGCGTAATAATTATTTCATTATCATCTGATATTGTACGGTCCGCCTTCTCAAAAAAGTGAGGTAGGCCCATTGGCCCGCTGTCCAAACATATACTTGTTTTACTTCTACCTCCTCTATTGCAATTTATGTTTTGTGGAATATTTCGCGGTAGATGTTCGTTATTTGATAGTTCTTTTTCAAATTCTTTTTTGAAATCTTCGAACTGATCCTTAGTCACACAACTTTCTTTCACTGAAAGGAGATCATTTTGCAATATTATGAGGTCTTTTAGGAGTCTAGTCACATCTATGTGGTCAAAAGTGACCGGTGGTAGCTTGTGCAGTTCTCGTGCGACGAATATGGGCACTTCTTCTGGATCGATCTCTTTTAGCAATGTTATGACATCATGTAGCTCTTTCTTCGATTTGCCGTCCCTTTTACGTGAAATTTTACGCTTCGACGTAGTAATGGACTCAAACAGCAGGCTTTTCGCGGCTTCGATATCTTCGGCTGAGAAAGTTGTAATACACAATCTCACTAAACCTTCCTCATCCATCACTTGCATCTTGTTTTGGATGAATGCTAGCAGTTCACATATCACTATATTGCAGTTATTACACTTTATTACTTGAGACGACATTTTTGACTACAGAGGTCAATGACACGACCGCGCGGTAGGAGCGCACGCGCTGACTGCAATATTGCAACAATAAATATATGTGTATACCGTAAATATTGCAACAATAAATATATGTGTATACCGTAAATATTGCCGTTATATCTCGTGCTATTTTGTTTATGCTTTGTTCCTGTTCCCAGAGAACAACAATTTTAGACTTCAAAAAAGTTGTTAATCGAACCATACTATCGGTTAATAGAATCAACTTTTCAAAAACTTAATAAATTGGATAATATTACGACGAAGATATTACACACAAGTGGATCGGTACGAAAACGAAACGATTTGAAAAGTAATTACCTATATACCCTCAATCACAGTTTAGTAAATAAGGCGAAAAAGTATTCTAAATTCAACCTTAACTCGCAGTTCATATAGCAGTTAAGTTTCTGAAGTAAAATGACGGTAGTGCAACAATCGGAATCACATTCTATTCAACCAAACAAGAAATCTTTTAGTTAATTGAGGAGTTACGTATTGCATTTTGTAAAGAAGACTGTAAGGTGCCGTATCACAGGTGGTGGAATTTGAGATTTAAACCTTAATATCTAGAAGATGAGACCGTTATCAACCTTGTTTGATAAAAGAAGAAATGCTATTCGAATTTTCGTTGAGATTGATAACTGGGGGTCTACTCCGAAGTGGCATCGGCCGAATGTTCGGCCGTTTCCTGCTACGAAGTTACTATTTGGTTCGGTCGATCCCGATCCTACACTCCTACACTCTTTCGAATATTGACTATGGTCCTGACCCAACTGAGCCGATCCCAACTTTTTTTGCATTTTTCAATAATATTCGATTCGGCCATGTGTCGGCCAATAGCCTAGTAGTATAAGGCACGGTCTAAATGATCGGCTGGCGTCTATTGATGCGGGTTCGTATCCCCAACCATACGTAAAGTGTCTTTTTGTAAGTTATTGGTATACGGTTCGGCCAGAAGCCGAAAAAATACCATATTACGAGTATTAAAAACATGCAAATAATATTTGAGTGGATGCTCGGGCAGAGATGGGTGCGGCGGCGGGGGAGGGAGCTGCTCGGGGCCAGAGTCACGTGACGCGCCCGCCGTCACTCGGACGATAATCTTTAAGTCTTAGGGGGGTTCCTTTTGTCTGACGCTGACTGTACCACATCCACACTGTGCGACAAGTTATGCAGAAGCCCAAAGAGTATAATCGCCCCTTATGTCTTGCCTTTGGGGACTATGAAAAAACTTTTGACTCTATCGAGACCTGGTCTGTTTTGGAGTCTGCAGCGATACCAAGTCGACTGGCTTAGGGCGCTTTTCCTGTAATGCGTATTTTCGCCCGCGCGCGGATTTGGTCCGCGTGCAGGCTGTCCGCATCCTATATTTCATACATGTTTTTCCTGTTTTTCCTATCATGCGGGTAGCATGCGCGCGGAATGCGGATTGGTTGCAGGCGCGCAGCGCGCGTGCCTGCTAACAGGATGCGGGCGGCGATCTTCTGCCTTCAGTGTTAGGCGATTAACACACTGCCACGCACCACGCAGCGCAGCGCGTGAATGCGTGTATTAACGTTGCTTGTAAGTATCTCTGTTTGTATAGAAAACACGCACAGCCCAACACACAGAAAATGCATCCACGCGCGTTCATTCAGATCACGCGCCTACAAGCGGAGAAACATGCGCACACGCACGTGCGCGCGTGGGTGCGGGGCGTGACGCAAGGTATGGCACACCGAGTCTCGCACTGCATATCACCACAGCGAACGGCTTTGAATGAAATGAGTCAAAGCCGCCGTGAATCCACAAAACGCAACTACGCGCGTGAGTGCGTAAAAAAACTCGCACGATGATGCAGATCTGCACTCCCGCACACCTCCCGCAAGTACGCGCGTAGTTGCGTTGACACGCAACATGCAGCGTGATGCGTGGCAGTGTGATAATCGCCTTAACGCTCATCTTTGTGCACGAGTTTAGTCACTAGCGACACGCACGACACTGCAGCAACTAACGCAATCTTTGTCCTGCGTGTGGCCAGGAGCGTGTAATCACCCGCACGCGAACAGGATCCGCACGCGGGCGATAATACGCATGACAGGAAAAGCGCCCTTACCTCGAGTTTACCTCGGGCAAACTCTGCAGTTTGGTAAGAACAACTTTGAGAGGGCGGCTAACAGAAGAATTCAGCTGGGCGGGGCATCATTTGGGAAGCTTCTTCACGTCTTCTAGTCGCGTATTCAACAGAGCGTAAAGACTAAGGTCTTCAATCAGTTATGACTTACGGAGCCGAAACGTTCGCCACGGTACGGCTGGGAACGTCTCCTTATGTTCTAGTATTGTTTGTATGATCTGATGAATTGTCGTATTTGCCATATGATCATATTTTTTAACGGCGAAAGCATGTTTTGGTGGTGGGATCATATTATTTATTAACGATAACAATATCGATCAATATCCATTTCATGAACATTTTCCTCTACGCCTGAAGACATGTTTAGTTATTTGCGTCATTTCTACTAGTAATGAAAATAGGTACCCGCAACGCAAAGGAAACTTCAAAACAATATTCCATAATGTTTTCCTACATTATAATATTATGTAAATAATTCACCTTTAGGCTTTAGGTGAGGTGAGCGTTATCAAATCCCGCGGATAAATGCGGGATCAGCGGCGATGCTCAACATAATGTGAGGGCGGGATTACGCGCTCATGGGCGCACCCTGTCCGCCATGTCCGCGCAGTCACCCGGGACTCGCAGGTCACCAACATTGTCGCAGGCGCACTAATGCGCGTTAAACTCACCTAATCTCGTCCCACCAATAACGCCAACCACTCTCAAGTGAACGCGTTTCTAACAAAGGTTCATCTATCGAACTCTCGTTGGTTTCTGATTATTTATTCTGTAACTGTGTGTGTACAAGAGACTTTACATTTCAGCATTCGTATGGGAGTACTAAATGGAGTACTAACTCGCGCGCTATAAGCAACAAACATAGGAAGCTCACAAACAAAAGATGTGGTTTTGAAGATAACTAATCTAAGGAAACAGGAATTTATTGTAATAGGTTCAGGCATCAAGACAAACATTATGCTTGAAGATCAAACCTGTTCTTATGCTGATCAGTGCCGTTCTTTGTCCCTAAAGTTATTAGGTACCGTGACTGCGGGGCTGTCGGTGCTGACGGGGCTGACGGGGCTGACGGGGCTGACGGGGCCGGCCGGGCCGGCGTGCCGCACGACGGCTTAGCGCCCCCTCGGCCGATTTCAATTACTCGTCTACTTTATCCCATTCATTTTTTACTAAGCCTCTCGGCTAGTTCGCCGCAGGTTTCGGAGCGGCCGGAATGTCGTTCCGCCCATAAAGGGACGACTGTGGAATGTAGCCCGAATTCCGGATGGGAATAAATACGTAATTCGAGTCCCTTATTGCTATGTCGCAGTATCGCAGCGGCGAGCACTGTGAGCCGAGTAGTGGCTGAAATAAAACTCTAATAACGGCCATTATCCCGTCCGCTACCGGTGCCGGGGCCTCACACTAGTTATGTATTAACAAGACTCCGAGTGAATTTATTTCTGGTTTCACTCCGGGATGACGCCGAGAGAATTACTTTGACGCCGCAGCCCGCAGCCCGCAGCCCGCTCGACGCCTCCGTCTCACAACAAACAACGGCAGAATTCCAAACAAAAGTCAAGTAGATCGCTGCGAAACTCAACTTTAAAAATTAAAATGAAGTCTTACCAGTCTTGTCGAAATGACATCTAAATAATCAAAGAAATAACTACGTCAGTGATGCCCGTTAGCACTCCACCGCCGCACGCACTCCGCCCTCCCTGACTGTACAACACAGCACAACACGTTTCAATTTAGCCTGAAATATAAATAGCAACGTTCCTATTTTGTAGATTCTGTTATCTTTCATATACATCAAAGAGATTTAAGAATAATTTAATGTCTTTGATACCTACACATAGTTTTTAGAGTAAGTTCACGTGCAAGTGCTTAATTTACTTATTATAACTTGATCATATCTATTTATCACTAAATAACCCGTGTACGGATACTGGTAACCGAATAAAGTGGCACTGAATAAAGAAAATGCACTCGCATGTGTTGCGACCGTGCCTTGCGCCGAGTTGCGCCACAGCTCGTGAAAAATGAACGCCATGCTTGTGTGTGATACATAAATGCTGCAGGCATCTGCTGTAAGACGATTACTTCCACAACGTAATGCCACATGGATGATGTTTCCTCAAGAACCTACAAGCTTTCAGTTGTACCGAAATTAGTAATAGAAATAACAACAGCCTCGACTCTACTAGACTGACAAAGCAATACGAAATATTCTCATGAAGACAATATTATTTAAATTAAACTCCGATTATTTTTCAATATTATGGAATCATCTCCTATTATTATCTGACTACTACATCATCTTAAGAAGCATCCTCCTATATCTGACTACTACATCATCTTAAGAAGCATCCTCCTATATCCCTACTCTGCCACACCTACAAACTCTTCGAAACATTTATTGTTAGCCTGTCTCACAAACCTCTTAGACCCACCCAACACTAATTCCAGAGCAAGCTGGGTTCAGACCTGGCATATCTTGCTGCAGCCGGGTCCTTAACCTCACTCAACATCTCGAGGACAGGTTTGAAAAAAAAAGTGACGGGCGTCCAGCTTTACGGATGCGTACGCATCTCCACACAAAATCGTTGTTTTCTATGGACAAAAGCTGAACAGAGCTAAAGAAGTGTTGTTAGTCCCTGAAATCGACCCCAGCACGAACGCTGTATCCAGTAACTGGCATTGCGCCTCCAAACATTCGAAGAATCATAGCCAGCCGCATCAAGAGGGCTACAAGCTGACTCACATCACCCGAAAAAGTTTTATTGGATGAGTGGGTACTATTGGCTAGAATAGTTTGATTCTATCCAATAGTAACGCTTCCACAGCAAGATATAATCTATGGCGTAAGCTGTGCAAAACCAAGTCGGCAGAAGCAAAGACAATCTCCACAACCGGGCAACAGTCATCGAATAGTTACTAGGCGCCGAAATCAACCGAAATGCGACCACCAGGCACCAGTCATCGAAAAGTTACTTTAAGTACGAGTAACTATGGCGGAAACTACAATAGTGGTTTTTTTTTTATTTTCAAATTGTGGTATCAAATATTCAAATTTCATAATTTGTAAATTGACATAAAAACCAGACTAATGTTAATAAATTAGTCAAATTTTTAGATCTACCGGCACTCCGACAACAAGCGCAACACGTCATACTCTTAGCTACAGGTTATACTGTTAACATCAGCATATCGGCGACGCGATCTACCAAAAATCGCACAACGCTGCTGTAAAACGAGCTTAAGCTTTTCGTCATAATTCGACAAAGTAGTTTCTCTTTCTGTATAATACTCAAAAGAATACAGAACCTAATCAAGGTATTGTGCTAACATTTTTAGGCTCGCTTGGCTCGTTCTAGCTCGTTCTTACATTCTACATTCCCTTGATTCTTGAGCTTTTCGCTATAAATGGACAAAGCAAGTAATTCCTAGTTCTTTTGCAATTATCAAAAGAAAATCTAACCTATTCGAGAGTGTGCAAAATGTATTTATCTAATCTATATACAATCCCATAATTTGTTTAGTCACTTACCAACAGACAAACTAAAGTTTCTTTGCGTTTTATTACTGGCTGAGATAGATCTAAGTCCACGCGGACGAAATCGCGGACACAGTTAGTCTATGCAATATCCGATTAATCCGTGTAAGCAACTGCATATACATATACATATCACAGGAACATGGTACATAAAGGGGCGCCACTTTAAGATTTGCACCACCTAAAAAAAAATGTAGGGCCACCGCTGCCTGTCACCTGTGCACTTGATGATCTTATGACTGCGTCAGTGAGCGGAGTTCGCGCAGGATTTTCGACCAAAGATCTTTGTACTTTTAGCCATTGATACGCTAAGAACAAGATCTATTAATTATTTTATAAGTTTATACAGTAAATACTGATTTACTAAAATAAACCAAAACCTAGTTAATACTAGAATTCTCGGTAGCAAACTTGATCGCCCAATATTTAATATCAAACTAAACTTAAATGAGTGATCCTACTAAATCAACAAGAAAAACGAATGAAACCAGTTGATTACCTCATGTTTGCAGGATATTAGAATGTCTTCGGGTAATGTATTCTATTGACAAATGACTTCACTGACTACACTCGTACTTCACTGACTACACTCGTACTTCGTACTTAGCTAATACGTATCATGATGAGAATATTTTATGAAACGAGCGTTATTACTTAATGAACGCGTCAAAGACAAACAAGTTCAATTCTTTCAGTTAATTTATTGTTCTGTTTAAGAGAGTAGAATTGTTAATAAATTACAAGGCCCTTTGTACACGGCACAGTTTTATTACGGCGTATAAACCACGCCGTAGAAAAAACGTGTCTATCAATAAGCTTCAATAGTGGTCCATACAACACTGAGGGACCGTGCCGTGTGCCTACACACGGCGTTTAGACCGCGCCGTGGGAGACATGTCCGTGTTTATTTTTGTCTGCCAACATTCCTCCTACCGTCTTCGGATTACTATTAGGTTTACTGTACTGTTGTCATGATGAGGAAAATAGACAGTAAATCCACCACGCTTGTCTAATGCGAGTTGGTGAGTGCACAGCAAGCAGCTCGGCGTCAGTTGCCACCGTTGACGATGGCTGATGCAATCGTTCTTCCACCGATAACCTGTGCTGTTGTCGGTTTTTCTGCTATCTGGACCCTGCTCAAATGCTCCAGATGCAGCGCCACAGTTTTATGCCATGTCGAGGGTATTAGGGTTAAAGTCAAAGTCAAAGTTTTTTTATTTGTAAAACATAGGTAGTGTAAAAACAGGTGTTGTTAATAAAATGTATAGGTACACCATGTTTTGCCGATGAAGGCGTACAAATATGAATAAGTAAAAATTAACGTCATTAATTTAAAGTGAATTCAGCAAAAATAATAATCTAAAAATGCTAACAGTAAAAAATAACTAAGTAATATAAAAATTATTGTAGAGATTTATGTCAATGTCAAATTAGAATTTTATAATACAATTTTTGTTAGATAATATTAAAAATGTCAAGTAATAAAAAAATCAATAATACTTAAATTCAAAATTTGTCTGCTAAAAAATCTGAGACACTATAATAACATTTTTGACATAACATCGTTTTTAATCTTTGCTTAAATAAATTAACGTGTGTAATTTTTGTAGCTCTTTTGGCAATTTATTATAAACGACTGGTCGTTTATACATTCTCTCTCGTCTCTTATACATTAAGGCAGTATTAGTTTTGCGAACACAGAGACGACTTTCATCTCTTTCAGTACGATTAAAAGCTTCAGATGCTAACACAAAAAGTTGAGGATTTTGTTTCACGAAGACAGCTACTTCAAATATGTAAAGTGAAGGCATAGGTACTCGTAGGATACTGTACTTCTTGAAGAAAGGTACACAACTCTCGGTGGATTTTAAACCAAAGATAGCCCTAAGGCACCGTTTCTGTGCCTTAAAAACGAGATCTTTGTTGGTGGAGTTCCCCCAAAATATTATGCCATATCTGAGTATAGACGCCACCAGCCCATGATATGCGCTCACGAGTGTACTAATATTAATTTCAAATGCAAGTTCATGTAGGGCATAAGCTGATCGACTCACTCGCTTGCATAATTGTTCAATATGTGGTTTCCAAGTCATTTTATTATCAATATACAAGCCGAGAAATTTTGTAGTGTCTATTTCTTCAATAGGTTGGTTGTTAAAATTTACGTTTAGGGTGCTTTGTGTTGGTATGCGCTGTCTAAAGTACAGTAGTTTTGACTTTCCTAAGTTCACTTTTAGATTATTTAAATTCAACCAATTCATAATAGAGCTCAAGGTGCTATTTAAGTCATCTTCATAAGCATTTTTGTCTCTACATTTGACGGTAACAGTGCTATCATCCGCAAAGAGAGCTATAGGATTATCTGTGGCGTTGCGTAGGTCATTAATGTACGAGTATATGATGAATAGCGGTGGACCCAGAATGCTACCTTGTGGTACACCATAGTTTATTTTTCGTTTATGTGACTTAAAGGTTTCTTCTTGTTTAGTAAGAACATTCACTTTAGTCACTTCAGTGTATTGGTTACAAAACAGTGTAGTGGTAGTAAAACTTAAAATACATGTGAATGAGGGCAATCAAAATCTAAAGTGTCTGTGCATTTAGTCTATATTTGGAAGCACGGCGGTGTTGGGCGCGGGCGAAGTTTTTGCTAATCGGGGTGTGTTTGTGCAAGCATCGCGCGACTCATGGTCCGATACCGACGGCGACTGGCTACTGGCAAGCGATACAAACTGCTTACTTACTGCGGTACTGATTGCAATTCAATACACTGCTCCACTTAGCTCGGGGATGAATGGTAATGGTACTACATTTACATTCCTCGATTGTAACAAACGTTGGTAAATTATATTCAACGATGTTTAACACAGCGAGTATTCGTTACAAGTGTTTGAAATCATTCGCGCACTACACCGAGCACTAATCAAATAAATGAATGCTCCATGGCGGTGTGATATTAATCTAATTTGTAATTCCTATCTCGGCGGCAACATGAAACAGCTACACGTGCGTAGGCACTCGTGTTCCCATTTATTTCACTGATTACTATATTGCATGAAATTAATCTAATAACCAACTGAACCGTGTTCTACGAGTCTTTTAATGATTGCGAGTGCAGCATTAGCGCTAGTGGCTGGCGCGAGCTACTGACGCGAATTGCTGGCGCGAGCTGCTGGCACGAGTACGACACAGGCACGTCCCAACTCGGGAGTTTCACTTTGACAAGCGACCCGTGAAATGGATTTACTGATAATGTTATATTAATACCTCGCAGCTCTATATAATTATAGCTAAATAACGGAGAAGTATGTGTGTTTTACGAAACTTCCCGAAAGTTCGCGAAGCTAATTTTGATGAATTCATGTGCGGCGCTTCAATACTTGGCGCAAGGTTTTATGAGCCGCCTCATGCCGTGGCTGTCCAATGGCAAGCCACTCGAATGGCAAGCACTACCTACAGACGTATTTTGTTACAAGGGTTTCGAACAACTTGTTTTGTTACTTTCGTAGACTAATTTTCCTGACGTTTTTTCTATCTACACATATGTTAAATACACAGTCTGGCCATAAATACTGTTACAATTAAAAATAAGAAAGATATTACATTTGAATTTGGAATCTGTCATTTTTATACGATTGTTCATTAAGTTTTCTAATTTTGGTGCCAATACATTGTACAATATTTTGCGATATTAAAATGGAGTGGGGTGATAAAGAGAACCGAATCGCTGTGATTGCATTACACAAAGTTGGTATGGAGCCAAATGCAATTTTTAAAACTCTCCATACGCTTCATCATCATCATCATCATATCAGCCGCACGACACCCACTGCTGGGTATAGGCCTCCCCTAAGGATCTCCACGACGATCGGTCCTGCGCTGCCTGCATCCACTGGCTTCCCGCGACCTTCACCAGATCGTCGGTCCACCTTGTCGGGGGCCTACCCACTGAGCGTCGTCCGGTGCGCGGTCGCCATTCCAGAACCTTTCCGCCCCAACGGCCATCGGTTCTTCTCGCTATGTGTCCCGCCCATTGCCACTTCAGCTGAGCAATCCTTCGAGCGATGTCGGTTACTTTAGTTCTCCTGCGGATCTCCTCGTTTCTGATTCGATCACGCAGGGAAACGCCGAGCATGGCTCTCTCCATTGCACGCTGGGTGACCTTGAGCCTTCTTATGAGACCCATAGTTAGCGACCATGTTTCACTGCCGTAAGTCATCACTGGCAACACACACTGTTCATAGACTTGGTATTAGTCAAATGTTTGTGTACCGGGCTATTAATAGGTACAAGGAGACCTCCTCTGTTTGTGACAGAAAAAGATCTGGCCGTCCACGTAGTTTTCATACGAAAAAGGTGGTTAAAGCAGTAAGGGAAAGAATTCGAAGAAATCCTGTCCGAAAGCAAAAGATTTTATCTCGGGAGATGAAGATAGCACCCAGAACCATGTCGCGTATTTTAAAAGATGACTTAGGACTGGAGCCTATAAGAGACGCACTGATCATTTTTTAACTGATAATTTAAAAAAGAATAGGGTGGTAAAATCGAAACAACTACTGAAGCGGTACGCAAAGTGAGGTCACAAAAAAATTTTGTTTACGGATGAGAAAATCTTTACAATTGAGCAACATTTTAACGAACAAAATGACCGTATTTATACTCAAAGCTCTAAGGAAGCTTCCCAATTAGTCGACAGAGTGCTACGTGGGCATATCGGCACAAGTGTATCAAGATTCCAGACCATTCTTGAGAAGGTAGTTAAGCTCCTTAACAACACCATGTTCAATAACCAAGTATGGTCCTTCCAACAAGACTCGGCGCCGGGTCATAAAGCTCGGTCCACGCAGTCTTGGTTGGAAGTGAACGTTTCGGACTTCAACAGAGCTGAAGACTGGCCGTCGTCTAGTCCCGATCTTAATCCGCTGGATTATGATTTATGGTCAATTTTAGAGAGTACGGCTTGCTCTAAACGCCATGATAATTTGGAGTCCCTAAAACAATCCATACGATTGGCAGTGAAGAATTTTCCCATGGAAAAAGTGCGTGCTTCTATTGATAACTGGCCTTAACGTTTAAAGGACTGTATTGCAGCCAATGGAGGTCTCCATTGGCTGCAATACAGTCCTTTACTTCGAATAAGCTTTTTATATTTTAAATTGTTTTATATTTATGTATTAAACTAACACACTGTAAAAGTAATAAATATTATTTGATAAAAAAAATATTTTTTTTCTTCGTGACAATATTTATGGCAAGACTAGGTATATACATACATACAGACACCAACTCACGCCTTATGAGGGTAGGCAGGAACTACAGAAAACTACCTGCTTTAATTATTACATACTCCTTTCGCTCGGTCCAAGGCATTTAGGTCTTCCAACCGGCTTAAAACCGTTGACAAATTGAAAAATTAACTATAATAGCACTATATTCGTTGGGCAATCGATATTGTTGTCGAACAGTTAGTGATGTGGCTGACATCACTAACTCGCCGCAAGAAGGAGCGGCTGTACCGCGCGATGCACCGCATAAATAAAGTATTGTTTTGTGATTTTTACTTTACTTGTCTAGTCACTTAACTTCGTTAAAAAGCAATGTATTTACTGCAAAAATAGTACAGTCGCTGCAATGTTTTGTTTTTTTTTTCACGAATATTTACGATTTGTTGTTTTTCATGATTTTAAAGACAAAAATAGTAAAATACTTATTTTTATACAGCGTGGCGATTAGGTTATCACATTAATTGAAACCACATACTCCATATTAGGTATTTTAACATATACAATTAAAATAATTTAATAATAAACAATATTATAGCCGCGGGACCCTTTTATACATTTTGATATTTCACAACATCATGTATTGCATAAACATAATCAGCTGACCAATAAAAATAGTAAGTATTTTTGCGACTCGTACAGGAAGATGATAATAACAGTAGGAATAGGACGGTAATAGGAATAGGATATGTTAATAATACGATAGTACATTAGTGACGGTGGTGTGTGTGTGTGTGTGACAGTTCATGCGAAATCAGACTCTTAAATAATAATTATTGTTATTTTCATTGTGTTATTGCTTCCAAGATGCCTCGAATCAATTTCACACCGTCGGAGTACACCGATAGGATTTTGATTTATGGAGAATGCCACCATAACGCAGCGCTGGCATTACGAACATACCGAAGAACATTTCAGTGGAGATTTATAAAGTTTATTTGCGATTATTTCATAAAACAATATCTATACCTAAAATAAATCCGTAGAAGTGAAAATTCTGTACATTGAAAATATCAAAAAAATAAATGGCAGGGGGTGTTACTAGACCGACACCGAACCCAAAAATGTGATTAAAAAAATTTTTGTCTGTCTGTCTGTCTGTTTGTTCAGGCATCACGCAAAAACTACCGGTTCAATTACGATGAAACTTGGTAAAATTATTCTTTAATATCCTGGGCACCACACTGGGTATTTTTTATCCCGGAAAAGTATATACAATAAAAAACAAACTTAATTTTGCGGTTCGATCTCTAGGTCCGATTACTGTACCAACCGCAAATAATAAGTTTGTCGTAGGTTACGTCACCCGCAGTGGAGTTCACTAAGGGGCGCTGCACACGGCTAAGATACTATAATATTTTATCTTAAGACACAATATCGCAAAATCCCTAAAAACGAATATCTTAGTTTTTAGGGATTTTGCTTATTTATTGAGTTTAGATTAGTTATCATCAGAAATAGGTTTATTTAGGTAGGTAGGTATTTTATTTTCTGTTATAGCGTTTATTTTTTTTAATTAGGTAGATACTTAGGTTTACTTTTATAAGGCGTAGACGTAAATAATAAATAATGATTAAGATCTCATAATTCGTTAATTATGAGATCTTAATCATTATTTTCAAAAACAACTACCTTTTGAAGAGTGACGTGGGGTCTTAAAAAATAACAGATTTGACTAAATGCGTATGAAAATGAAAATATACACGCTAAGTACTTATATAAAAAAACATTTTTTTTTTTTTTGTTTGTCTGTTTATTGCGGCTAATCTTCGAAACGGCTGGACCGGTTCTGACGGGAATTTCACTGGCAGATAGCCGATGTTATGGAGTAACATAGATTTAAATATTTAAACTTTTTGCATACAAAAAAGGCACAAAGGCTGCCTTAATGCCTTAATAGGCTGTATAGGCTACTTTTTGTTTCGGTAGCATGTTCCCGTGGGATAATTTCCGACATCCACGCGGGCGAAGCCGCGGGCAGAAGCTAGTCATAAATATGTTGTTAAAATGTTGATTTACTGTCGCACCACGCGCGCGTGCCTTCATCTACAAGTAGGTATTCGTAACTCGCGTAGGTACGGCGCGTGCTCCGCCGGCGCCGCCGCGCCGCGGCGTTGCCGCTTTTACAGGTCAGTAAACTAATATTATAAAGGCTGATTTATTTTTTACCAATTATAACGCCATTTATTTTGTTTGAAAAGTGCATTTTCTTAATTTTAGTAAAATAATTTGTTTTTCAGAGGTATGAGGAACAGGGTGTAAAGTCCACTCATCCTCTATAGAAAAGGGAGGATCCTCCGACCAGACGGGGGTTGTGTCTGGCGGGCAATTACCCAACGATTGATGTTGGGAAATTGTATCTATGCTAATTGCGCGGTAAACTCTGCTTGCGAGATGCAGGATTTGCGTGACGTCATTATGACGCGTTGTTCGCATGTGGCGTTGTAGATACCGCGACACTTTTATAATTTTAACGAACTGATAACAACTTGTAATACCTGCTGTACAATTTAATGTGATAACCTAATCGCCACGCTGTATATGGTAAGTGCTTCCATGATTTACCACGTTTTGGTTTTGGTTTTTACAAGAAACCACTGAACACCACGGCATTCTTATAATTTGTCACTATATTTCGGGAAGTTTGTATGTATGCTAATTGGGCAATAAACTCTGCTTGCGAGATGCAGGATTTGCGTGACGTCAGTTTGACGCGTTGTTTAAATGTGGCGTTGTAGATACCGCTACATCACTACCCTCCGGTAAGTCGGGGTGGCGCTGCGTTATACTCCAGTGCGTCGGATGTCGTACAGCGCCGGGTTGAGGCTGGCTGCTGCGTCGACCAGGAGAGGGTGCTCTGCTTGTTGACCGGCTGAAAGTGCAGTGTGCTGTGCCAAGGTTGCTGATGAGGCTGAGGGTGATGACCAGGTATGCGCGGACGCTGCATGCTGGTGGTCAGGATACCCGTTGAAGCCGTGGATGCTGGCTGGCTGGGTGACTCGCCGCTAAAGCTTGCGGTAGTGATGATGATGACGTCACGCTGAAGTATTTGCACGAAGGCTGCGCTGACGTTCGTGCTCGGGGTCACCAGTTTAGAGGTATGAGGAATAGGGTGTAAAGTTCATTCATCCTCCATAGAAAAGGGAGGACCCTCCGACCAGACGGGTGTTGTGTCCGGCGGGCAATTGCCCAACGATTGATGTTGGGAAATTGTATCTATGCTAATTGCGCGGTAAACTCTGCTTGCGAGATGCAGGATTTGCGTGACGTCATTATGACGCGTTGTTCGCATGTGGCGTTGTAGATACCGCGACACTGTTATAATTTTAACGAACTGATAACAACTTGTAATACCTGCTGTACAATTTAATGTGATAACCTAATCGCCACGCTGTATATGGTAAGTGCTTCCATGATTTACCACGTTTTGGTTTTGGTTTTTACAAGAAACCACTGAACACCACGGCATTCTTATAATTTGTCACTATCATGGTCGAAAGCGCACTAGTTCGCAGAGACGGCCATTTGCCTTTTTAATATGGGGACACGTTGCAAACAACAGCATAACCCTCGTGAAGCCGGGCCTCGCAAGGCTTTGAGGCCGCGCGGTCCTAGTGGGGACGCGCCTTTACATGAGCATTTTGAAAATGACACGTAGACACAGACACGCTTTTTGCCACTTCTCCTGTTTTTTAAATTTATATATACAACTTGTCCCGGAATTAACGCACACCACCAGACACCCCAATTAGAATGTTATGTTATAATCATAATACATACACTGATGTTTTATTATTATGTAATAAACATTGTTTTTCTCATAAATTAGTTACGGAGAAAATTGTGGTCACATTACAAATCTACGCATGCAAACAGTCGCACTCGTTTAGGGGTCTAGCGCAGTAGGTACTTCATCTATTTTGGTTTGTTTTGACTGTACAGCGGAAGTGTGACAGTAATTTACGTAATTTTAATTATTTTTGGGATAAAATATTACCTATATTAAAAATTACAGAAATCGATTCAGTAAACGATTCTGAACAAACTACTTTCATAATGTGCATTAATTCAGTTACACATTGTATATATTTTTTTTTTTAAAACGTGCCCCACACTAGGAATTACTCCTGTATCGTGGGTGCGTTTACAAACATTTAAACTCACATACACAAACAGCCAGACCCAGAACAACTACCTGTAGGCAATACAAATATTTGTTCCGTGCGGGAATCGAACCCGCGACACGCAGCGCAGCAGTCGATCGCTCAGCCACTGCGCCAACCGTGTCGTCCAAAAAATATGGTCTAAGGTCATACGCGTGCACTGTACCCCTCGTACAGCTCCGCCTGCATGGCTTCCGTATCCGGAGGGCGGATACGGAGCCTGCGGTGCCTGGTACACCGACGTCGCGCAGCCACGCACGCCACGCGCAGAGACGTCAGCTCCGACGACCACCAGCACACCTGGCGCCGGGCGCGTCCGGGCTGGCCCTGGGGAATTGCTACGTCGCATATTTCGGACATGGCCTCCCGGAACCACTCCGCCTCGTCGTTGATGTCAGCAGGCCAAATTGGTAATAGGGATATTGGCCGGTAGTTTTTGGGATCCGTTCTTGTACCCTTTTTGTGTAAAAGAACCACCTTTATCAATACAGACTCTTCAATACATTTATTAATGAATTCAGATAGGGGTTAAGCTAATATTTCTATATTATCCTTGATGACCGATATTGGCACGTCATCATAACAATCAATAACAGCCGCACGGTCGATCGATCACGTTAAGCGATGCTTGCCGCGGTCGGTCCGTGGAAAGCACGTTAAGCCGTTGGTCCCGGCTATCATTTGTAGATCTTTGACAGTCGTGAAGTCCACCAGTCTTACTCAGGGGCATCGTATTACCCAGTAACTGTGTTGTGGAGGTCAGAGATATGCAGTCGCTCCATATAAAATAATGCTATTCAGCTGCATCCGGTTAGACTGGAAGCCAACCCCAACATAGTTGGGGAAAAGGCTAGGCAGATGATGATGTAGTAACCTACTTCGAACGGAATACTAGGAAGTTGCATAACATGCATAATCAGCCTATAATGTTCCCACTGCTGGGACTCAGGCCTCCTCTCTGTGAGAGGGTGTGGGCCGTAATCTACCACGCGGGCCCAGTGCGGGTTGGTAGATGTCACATGTCTTCGAATTTTTCATTCTAGGACATGCCGGTTTCCTCACGATGTTTTCCTTCGCCGTTTTGAGAGCAGTGGTGATGAAATTATTTACACAAAGTAAAGCGCCTGCCTGGGTTCGAACCTACGACCTACAACTCGTAAGTCGGGGCTGTTACCACTGGGCCACCACTGCTCCGCAACTTTTTAACTCACGGATATGCAAAGTGATTGAAGACAGGGAAACCAAACACTACTCGTAAAATCAGGAACCATGCTGCGTCATCCACAGCCGTACCGCGTGAGCCGTGAACTGCAGTGCGATTCTGTAACTATCGGAGTGAGTATCATTCCAAATAATGCTAAGGGATTGACACTATTGACAGCTCACTCTAAGCGCACTTCACCTAACTTTTCACGGTGAGATTTTTACATAATCGATCGGCTGCAGTTAAATCCACATTAATGTCCGTTCGTAAAGCGAACAGCGTTTTTATTGCACAAAAAACGGTTCCTATTCGCGAGCGCCGCCATGTCTGACGCGAGGATAAATCTTAGTTCAGAAAAACTGGACATGTCAGTGTGGTGCTCATCCGGTTTACCGGATACTGGCGCTGTGAGCAGTGCCTACTCCGTGGTATGTGCAATGTGATATCGTTGGTAAGTCTAAATTATTTACCGAAACTTATCTGGTCTGGTTAGGTAGGTAACTTCAGTACATTTTTTGAAGTGTCTCTTTTGGAAATACGGTTTCGCTGGTCAAATTATTCAATCAACTCAGCTTATCGCAGTCCACTGCTGGACATAGGCCTCTCCCAGGCTGCGCCACAACACCCTGTCCTCCGCCTTCTTAAGGTCGTCGGTCCATCTAGATGGCGGACGCCCACATACTACTAGGACTAGCCGATACGCGGTCTCCACTCTAGGGCTCCTCTGCTCCACCGGCCATCGGCCATTCGACAGACATGGCCAGCCCACTGCCACTTCAGTTTGCTGACTCTGCGCGCTGTCGGTACAATATTACGTACCAGCAGGCTATGTGGTCAAATTATTGAACCTTTACATATAAGCCTGTAAGTATAAGTCAATCTGTTGTGAACCGTTCCTGCTCAGCTGCTCTTCTAGCAGCAGCAGAGCGGCGCCATGATGTTGATACACGTGAAACTTGAGAAACAACTCACGAAACAGTTTAAGGTACCTTCAAAGCGCCGACTATGAGCTTTTAATTACACGTAAGTGCACGTAGGGATCGGTGATTTGTATTTAGAATACTGTATTGTTAAAACATAATAAATCCTCGTACAGTTGAAGTCTTTTATGCAATAATATTATATTTTGGCTTATTTAAAATTATTTTGACTGCCTCGTTGGTTCTGAGCGTAAAGTTCGATTCCCGGGTTAGGAAAACTGTTGTTGGGTTTTTTCATCTGAAAATTCTCAGTAGCAGCCCGTAGTCTGGATGTGTTCCCAGTTCCACCTCTGCCGAACCCTTCGGGGAAGACAACCGTGATGTTTTGTTATGTCATTATTTATTTTAAACAAAGATGATGCTCTCTTCCTAGACGCTTTATGTACCTACCTGTATACATAGTGCACGGCTGAGGGAGTAGGTACTACGTTATTCACATTTAAACCACTTCACATAATAACCCTTTTAGTACAGAGCGGGATAGAATAATAGGTATCTCTCGCCAGAAGCGGAATGATGACAAATCTTCTTATATGTATAATACTGATGCTGAATAAATTATGGGATGTTTTCCAAAAAAAAAATGTTGGTAAAACGCATCGTTAAAGTATTCAACAAAGTGAAAATGATGAATTTCCTATTCTAATGACAATTTCAATACAAAGTTGGTCAAGTTTTTTTCTTTTGCAGTTAAGTAAACTTTTCGAAGTTGGTTTTTACAAAAAATATAAGAAAAACTTGTAACTTTTATATAACAAAAACAAAATAAAAATCACATTCATCATACTCCGCCTGTTTACCTAAAGACGAAATAGAAATCCCTCCAAACCCGATATAAATCACCCTTTGACCCTTTCTTAGATTGCTACAAGAGTGACGTAAACGTGTGTGTAGCGCGCGGCGCAACAAGGAAAAGGGACGACTTCCAGCTAGCCGCGACCTAACCTAGATACAACGTATGCAGATGTTTCACGAGGGACGCGAGAACGTGTTGGTTGCAGTAAAAGGCGCGAACAAGCGGACGCGTTGAGTGCACGTGGTGCGACCGTTTATTGGATATCCGCAGTCGGCGCCGCGTCGCTCCTCTCCGCTCCTTGCCGCGCGCTCTCGGCTCCGGCTCCGGCCCCCGCCCCGGCGCCGGGTCTCAAGACCGCTCCCGTGCGGATATTTTCGCGATAATAGCGTTGCACGGCTCCAGATTTTAGTATAAGTGCTGTTGTTTTGGAACTTAGCGCTTTGTTTTTTGGCTCAGGTGCCTTCCCAACTGTTCGGTGCGAATTGCTTCAACACAGTTTGTTTTATAAACAGATAGCAAACAGGATAATCATTAAATAGCCCCAATTACGAGAACAAACAGTAAAAAAAATCAAAGTCTTGTGAAAGCTCGGCGACATTCCTCAGTAAACCGCGTCCGTTCTCCTCTTCTGGGTGAAATTATCTAAAGTGACGCGAGTTATATTCGTCGTGTCACAGCACTCACCGCTAATTTATGTGGCTGTTAAGCTGATGAGCGTGCAACGAGCGATCACGTGCGGACGCGGACGGACGCGGACGGACGCGGACGGACGCGGCCGGACACGGGCGGATGGTGACTCTTTAAAGTCGCGCGTCGCGTCGCGAGTATTGATTGCACACAGATTTATAAACTAAAGGGAGATATGGTGTGGCTGCCCAACTGTTCGAGTCCGGCTGTCGCCTTCAAAAATTACAACTACATATGCACTACAATACACGTTCACACACACTATAACAGTCACCACACTCAACGCGAGCCAATTACGTAACAGCAGATCGCAACGTAGAAACACACAACTACATTGACATCGCGGTACCGAGCAGCGAGCGTGCCAGGTGGCGATGAAACTATGACCGCGTTGTTTAGCATTACCTACATTGCCACTTTAGTATTGCTTCGAAGCTCGGTAATAAGTGCTTAAACGGCAATGTATGAGTCAAAACTCGAAGTGATAGACTTGACACCTTTCTTAGAGTTTTGTGGTTTTTTTTTTTTTCTTTTCTTCCGTAAGTAATAATTTATTTTATTTTTATTTGCTAAAATAAAACATTAATTGAGTACTTACCTTATACCTTACCTTATAGGTGATGCCATCCGACTTGTATTTTTTTGTGACACTTCGATTTTTATAAATCACCACCGAACAGCTTGGCATTTTTGCGAAAACAAGTGATGCGCTCCGTGTGTTCCGTTCACGACTAATCAACGACGCCCGCGTTTGTTTCTGTTTTGTGCATACATTGTTCGCACGCGCCACGCCCCCTTGGCGTATCTCCCTTTAGTTTATAAATCTGTGATCCAACCGCAGACCGAAGACATCGCACAATACACGCAGGAGGCGGACGAGGAACCAAAAGAGGAATAAACAATGAGGGATAAGGCTGTACTGCGCGGGACACACGTATTATTTTAAATTAGGACTTGATAAATCATTATTAGGCAACTAGCTTCTGCCCGTGACTTCGGTCGCGTAGAAGTCGTAAGACACCACAATATACTAAAATAACAGTAACATTTTTATAAAACCCCGTACTACGTTTGTAGTCTTGGTCTCAGCAGCCGAAATACACAGAGAGTTAGGACTACTGACGCGGGAGCAAGCGACGCCGCGACGTACAGTCCTTGTGAGAAGCATCTCGTCCCGAGGTCGACACCCGCGGCCTTCAGTAGCAATGTCCCATGCTGAACCTCCTGCACCTGACTGTTCACTGCACACTCGCACTGTACCGAACGCAAATAGTAGCCTAGCCTAACTAGTTGGCTCAATTACACTGATCTAATGCGCACGTATGGCGGCTACTTGTTCGTGTGTTATCAGTTCTATTGCCAGCACGCACATTGCTATAACGACTTTATTATACAGTCAAGTGCCTATTTCGTTAACAACTTTTAAAACAAATATTAATTTCATAAAACAGTCATAATTCTTCAAAGTTTTTCTTTTTCACTCGCGACCCTTCGATTTAATCTGAAAAGGGCACATTTAAGTAATTAACTTGTGTGGACTTCGGCCTAGGTATATTAAGATAATCGACATTAACTCGAAAATGTAATGCTTACATTGCGATATCCAACTAAATGGATACGCCTGAGGAAGACGCAAGTTATGCAAGATCATAGCCGTGGGAACCCGCCACTAACTCTGAGCTTGTACAGCAGGCTGATGGTCTGGTCAAGGTATTCTCTACCACAACTTACGATAGACAGAACGTACTTCTATGAAAACCGAAACACTCACCCTGGGGGTGCCGGTGAGTTTAAAGTTTTGCAAAGATTAAATAAACAGGAACAAAGAGACGGGGACGTGTAAACTGCGACAACGGGCGGGCGCGGGGCGCGATGCGGGGTGCTGGAGGGGGCCAGGGCGCGGGCGCGAGCGGGGGCGGGGTCGGCACGGGGGGCGTAAAGAAAACCTACTTCACCTTGTTTTTACGGTCACGAGATTTAATAACGAGGAATTTGCAGAACGAGCGCGTTTGTCGCCCGCTCACAAGCCAAGCTATTTATATCTCTAACACAAAGAGGTAAAGCTCAAAGTGTAATGCGCAGGATCCCCAGTATGTAGTAGGTAATGAGTAGACTAGGATTCCGAAAAGCGGAGTAGATTGTACAAACACTGGTACTGGTAGATTCGTCTCAAAAGGCTACTTTCTACTTAAGATCACCGAAAAGCCTAAAACATTTATAAACTACCTACTTACCTAGGTAATAAGTTGTCAGAATCAGACTAAACCACCTATCAATATCAAAAGGTTGTTATAAATAAGTAGTAACGTTCTCATGTTCCCCACTTGCAAGCGAGAAGTTAATTCATAATCCAGTGCAATACCCAGTTTCCTCCAATATGGTGATGCGACGGTTTCCTCTCCCGTGTCTATTTGTAATGCATTTTCTTCCCACTTTTATTCCACTTTTCTAGATCCTACCAATGATGTGTCTCCTAATTTTTGTCCTCCCCCAAATGCTATAAATTCCATAATACCCTCGGATATTCACACAATTGTGATTAACCTAAATGTTGTAGTTAATTAATAAGTCAAATTGATCCGTTTAAATCTGCTGGTCCGGACCACTTATCACGTAAATTGCTGCTTGGATGTGCTAAAACGATTGCCTTGCCAGTACCTCTTTTGTTAAAAAAATCGCTCTCTTCAAGTTCTGATCCCCAAATCTGGAAGTCGGCCTTTATAACTCCGGTACATAAAAAGGGGCACAAAAATGAAATAATTAATTACAGACCCATTTCAAAACTGTGCATATTAGCTAAAGTTTTTGAGAGGGTTATTTATGACCAAGTTTATGCAGCACTGAGTCAATCTTTTAGTCCCTCTCAGCACGGTTTTCTTAAGGGTCGCTCAACTGTATCAAACCTGGCCTTGCTCAATGACTTTTTAACTGACAGAATGGATGATGGGGCACAGGTCGATGTTGTTTACACGGTAAGGCTTTCGATAGAATCGACCACAACATTCTTAAAACCAAACTTTTCAATAATGGTATCAGAGAAGATTTACTACGTTGGTTTACCTCATACCTTGAAAATAGATCTCAAGCTGTCGTTATCAGTAACTACATGTCGAGCTGGGTTTCAGCTCCCAGTGGTGTTCCTCAAGGTTCCTTGATGGGTCTGTTACTTTTTATTATTTATGTTGGTGATATCGACTCGTGTTTCCATTCCACAACTCAAATTTACTATGTTCCCAACATGATGATATGAAGAATTTCTCTGCAATATTATCAGATGACGACATGGATGCTCTTCAGGGTGACCTGGCGCGATTGGATGAGTATTGTCTAATTAATAAACTAGATTTGAACCCTGCTAAATGTTCAGTAGTCTCATTTAGCAGGAAACGCGGTACTCTCCCCACAACGTATATACTTAAAGGGCAGCTATTACAGAGATGTGACGGTGTACGCGACCTAGGTGTTTTTCACGACTCTCAACTCTTATTTAACGTGCACATTGAGCAAATAGTAGCAAAAGCTTCGAAGTCACTAGGTTTTGTCATGAGACTCGCTGAGTGTTTCAAAAAGGCCAAAAACCTTAAGATTCTCTATTGCTCCTTTGTCAGAAGTCACCTTGAATATACGTCACAAATTTGGAACCCGTGTTATGGCAAATACATAAATCGTATTGAGAGTATTAAAAAAAGATTTATTCGTTTTCTTTGTTTTCGGCTACGTGTACCATATCATTCTGATAATTACTTAAATCTCTGCAAGAAGTTCCATTTATAGCCACTTTTAGATCGTCGCTGACTTGCAGGTTGCACTTTTCTTTTAAAAATCTTAAATAACGAAATTGACTGTCCTGATCTCCTGCACAAATTGCGTTTCAATGTACCCCAGAGATCAGTTAGATTTAATCCACCTACCTCCATTCCTTTTTTCTCATCCAATTATAGGCAAAACTCATACATGGTGCGAGCGAGCAAGGACTATAATATTCTATGTAAAGAGTTCTCTTTTGACCCTTTTACCACCAAAGCCCATTATGCACGCACTCAGCTGAATGCCAACTTTTTTAACAGCGCGTAGTGCTTTGTTTTTTAGTTTAATTCTTCCCCATGTCACTAAAGCCTAACATGGCGTCTGAATGTTTTTAGGGCTTATTTTAATTCCTTTTACTACGTATTTTTATCGTGCTTGCTACTTAGTGATCCTAAGATTTCTACTACCTTATCCGTTTCTACTCGTGAGAACCTGTAATTGGCTCTGTGTCGCTTATTTATACAATTGTTATTAATTTGGTTCAGCTGTTGGGTCACCTACTTACAAATAAATAAATAAATAATTTTCTGCACTTTATTCTTGTAGTCACACTAGTCACTCGGTGAAGTAGTGTAGTGATGTGTAGTGTGAGATGGTGTGAGGGTGTGTGTAGTGTGTGTAGTTCTTTTCATCTATTCTGTGACCCACGGTTAAATATAATGTAGTAATAAGTAGTGAGAGTACAGTCACGAGCAAAAGTATGTATACTCCTTTATTTTTGAATGAAATTTTATGATGTTAGGAACATAGCATTTTCGAACCCATAGGCTTATTTAATGTGTCGTATTTCAACGTTGCATTCATTATTTCACGAAAAAATCGCAATTGAAAGTTGCCAAGTGTTGACATATTGGTGCTCGTAACTGTACTTGTTCGGAATGTTATCTATCTTAAAACGGTAGGTATTAGAAGAGGCGAGGAATGGATTTGAGCTGAGAGCTGGCCTAGATGCGTGCTGTGTCCGGTCGGTGCCGCGCGGCGCCGGACGGAGCCGGCCGGATGCTGCACATATTTATTGCACGACGTGACTTCCCGCAGGCACCGCCGCCTTACTTCGGAAGCCACTCAATATGCTGCGCTTTGAATATTTCACTTGCCCCTCTAATTGGACGTCCTTTAGTTTGTTGGAAGCGTCCTTCATATAGATACAGCTCGAACAAACACACATTGTAACATTCACCTTAACACTCCATATGTGAAAGTTGTTGCAAGATGAATCAATCATATGCTCCATATCACGTCAGGTTTACTTTATCTTACAAACTTAGCTCTCTGAAGATGGATAAGCTTTACCTTTTCCATATAACTTGAAAAGTGAAGCTGATCAATCTTTGCATATTAAGACTGCCAAGAATGTACTCTCCAAATATATTTGATGTTTATATTCACAAAGTAAACAGTAAACAGAGCCGTAATCTCCTGAAAACAGATGAAGAGTCCAATTATATAAGCAAAGCTGATTGTTCGTGTGACACATTTAAGCCCTGGATGGAGCCCTTATTTTATTGAGGCATCCACAGGCAAGCCCGGTTAAGCAGACGACAACCTCATAGGCTGAACTGCGAGATGCAACTTACAAAAAAAAATTGTGTGGCACAGACTGCTGTCACATCTCGAGGTGAAAGGCATCGGCGCAATGCTCTTAAAATATAATATTTTTTCGATTTGCATCAGTGTGTTGCCCGAAGATTTCAGTCGCGACACATTCAGTTACTCCTCTGACAAAGCAAGAGTGACTGACAGTGTTATTTTATTAGTAAGAGACATTTATGCTAAATGAAATTTTTAAATACCAGATCAATTACAATGTATGCAAAATTGATAACATCCCGACCACAAAAGTGTTAAAATAATCTACAACGAATTACGATTATTTCGATATAGATAATAATTACGATTATTTCGATATAGATAATAATTCTTTAAAATAATTTCGTGTCTCCATTACAACATGTAAATATTGAAACATTAGCCCGGCGCGAGTCGTCCTCGTACTCGACACTCGCAGTAGTTGTACTGCACAGTCTAGGCTACAGCCCACTTACAGCTTGTTCGGGGTTGGGGTGAGATCAAGATAAACTAACATTTAAAGATTATAAAGATAGGTATATTTCAGTAATAGAAATGGGATAAAGATTAAAACTAATGAGGTGAATGAGGTGAGATTGAGTCGCGCCCGATATGCTATCCGAAAACGTACTGACTGTTTTTACTTGGTAACATAAAATATTCAAGGCATAAAACGCGGTGTCGCAATTACGCTGACATGTTTATTATTGTTCGGTGATTGACCCGAACACAGCTGTTAACCTAATGAACAACTACTTGGAACGAACACTTAGCTCATGTTAGACCCCGACGCCGACGCCGCGACGCAAGCGTCAATCACTGGATATTAGATCAGAAACTGTCATAATTTAGTAAGCAAACTGCTTACTTAGCTCCACAACTAAACTAGTGTCTAGTATCTAATACTGAAGTGTCATTTCTGAGATATCGTTTTCTCATAGTTACGGTTATGTAAAAGATGATCATGGGAACAACTCCACAGCGTGTCACTGTGCTCCAATGTGACGAAGTTTACGTGCAACATTATTCTCAAAAGTAACTCAAAAGTAAGAAGCACAGCGCACGCACAGGCACTATTCATTCGATACTAAGATTTTTATCGAGCAAAGCGAACTGAATGGAAAAGTAATTAGTAATTCACTAATTGCTCGATCGGCGCTTGATATTGACGCTAATGTTTCGTTCCAACACTACGGACGCGATGCGTTCCGACTAAACTTTCTATTGTATTTTATCCGTAGAGATATGATTTCCATGAACTTTTGCCCTAACGAATGGTTTCAATTAAATTGAAACTTTGTCTGTCTGTTCTGTGATCGATTCCGTTTTGTTTTTGAAGCTTACATTTTGTTTACACAGAACGTCGGTCGGGGCGGCGCCGCACTACCCGCACAAATAAAATAAAATTCCTCGTGTAAAATTGGAAATTCAATAACTCCCTCGCCGAGGAGCGATTTCCTCCTGACTCGACAGGCGACTTTAAAAATATGATAGATGATACATTGGCGGGTTTTTTTCTCGTTCAACTTCAACTCAGCGGCGCGGCGGCGCTGTGTTGGGAGCGTTTTGTTCCGCTGATTTATTGGCGTCGGATTATATCCGCTACGGTTTATCGGCAGCTCTCATCTTCGGTAACTGATTGCACTTTTATACTTTTTTTTTAATTTCCCGTCGAAAGGCTCTGAGTTCTGAATTTTAGGATTTCGCTTTAGATATTCAACAAGCTGTCAAGACCTGTTCAATTTATTGTTCATCTAGGAAATGATTCTGCTGGTGTTGCTCATCCGAATCTTAGGCGGGCGAGGTATTGCTGAGAGCGTCGGCAAACGCGTCGCGCAGGAAATATCTCGCTCCTTGCATACATGACCACTATCATGTGAAAACACAGACGGTGTAGTACTCGTGCCACTGCGCGATACAGAGCCCGCACATATGTAGTTTACGCTCCATACGTTTCAGCAAAACTGAGCAGTCTCGAACGATTGTCGTCGCGAGTGGCGGACGCAAGTTTCCTTTCCCACGCCTAAAGTGTTACTCGTGCGTGCTTATCCTGGCGTCTTATTAGTATTGGACCTTCTGTTCGGCCCGATGCAGCGGTGGTGCCGCGGCCCCGTGCGGTCGTCGCGCGCGGGCAGCACGTCACAATGCAATGGCGCTGCGTTCGTCTGCCTGCTTTGAACTCGCGGTAATGAAGCCGCGACTGCGAGTAACTGGGTCCTCGTCCGCGGTACTCACCGCTTAACGTAGTTATGTTATTGCAGCGAATGGGATTACAGACAGGACGTTGAACTTGACCGCTTGACACAACCAAGTATTGTAGTGACGTAAATTTTTCGGGTGGAATGAGAATACTCTTGAGCAGGTATCCACCATTCCTAATCACTATTCATTGACCCTTCATCCAGAACGTGGATCCACGCGAAACACTATGACTTTTTAATGGTTTTGTAATTACGGCATTCAACCGGTTTAACTGTTTTGTTCAATATCGATGAATCCACTTCACAAAGTTTTATGTTCGCCTTGTCGACGCACATTACTGTTGACTTGATGCGGAAGCGTCGCAATAAGCACGGTGTCTCATTAGCACGTCGCGGCGCGGAGACGTAAAAGTTTGTTCAATAGGCTAGGATATATTGCAAGGGAGCTAATCTGGAGTGTGTCGCCGCGACGTATAAAGTGTTTCCATTAAGCGCGCGCCGCGAGTCGCGACTCAATAGCTGGTTGTAGCGAGCGCTGTGCGTAGGGTTAGTACTATTAGTTATTCTGTGGTAGGGAGTGTTGTGAACAGAAAACTAAACATTCATCGTCACATGTACTGCCTTCATTTTCTGATTTTGAATAGCCCGCAAAAGTTCAAATGCAGAAATAGTGTACTTACATGGCAGCATTTCTTTGCTGCCTCGTCACAAGTGCCGCAGGGTACGCGTCTGCATCAATACGCAGTCGTCCGCACGTTTTAATATGTCGCGCCCAGCGTCTCATGCGAAACACTATTATCAGCGAAAGCACTAGGAAGTGGTGAAGGGCGGGCGTTTTAGGGGACTGTCTTTTGTAATTTTAACGTTCGAAAAGTGCTGATTCTCAGCCTAATTTGAATAAATTACTTTTGATTTTGATTTTCATTCTCGTAAGGGATGTCTTGTTTGGTTCGAGCTTCCGTTAGTTGGAGCACATATCCCACTTTAATTAAACGAGTTATTCCAACATGTAATGTATATAATGTTAAGCATCATCTGCCTAGCCTTTTTTCAACTATGTTGGGATCGGTTTCCGGTCTAACCGGATGCAACTGCTATCTGACCTCAACAACCCAGTAACTGGGTAATATGATACCCGTTAGTAAGACTGATTGTCTGACTTTTGCGCTTCCATCTACCCTTAACGACTGTCAAAGATCTACGAAAGACAGCCAGGACCAACGGTTTAACATGCTTTCCGAGGAACCCATTCACAGACCGACCTCAGCAAATATACATATTGCTAGGCGTGCAACCTGTATTCATTCTTGCCTCGACATTTCATTATTTGTGAAGGGTCGTTTCGCATTTGTTACTTACACTCGTAAACTCTCTGCGCATCGTTTGTGTTATGGGATCATCAGGCGCACAGCTCTTCGCAGCTTCGGTCCTGCAAATGACAAATATTTCTAGAAGTAACGTAACGTCGTGCGAATCTGCGGTAACCCGGTAATGCTAGCGTGCGAAACGTGCGGATAAAGTTGATATACTTACCGCGCGTAAATCGCGAGCGGCGACACCTGACTTGTTTATAACAAACACACGCACGCGGTGTGCGCCCGGGGGGCGCGGGCAGGAGCGTAGGGTGAGCTCGTCAAAAATTTGCGTTGTTATGCAAGCTCACACATTTTCTAGTGGGTGGCGCTTCCTACTGTCACGGTACAAAGTTTACGAGGTTTACGCACGACTTAACGCACACATTTGGCAACTGTACGGGAGCTTTGTGCGCTTATTTATTTGGTTAATCGTATGGGTAGAAGCGATTCATAAAAGTTATTAGAGTTATTCGCACAGTAGGTGCAGTTAGTGCAAGACATACTAAAGTTTTTAGTAAATAGCAACTTTGTATTAATGGATTGGGTGAAATGGAAACTGAGAGAGAGAGAGAGCTCGCGTCGGCGACTTTATGGCTGCAGCTGCAGCTCTCTCTCTCTCTCTTTTTCTAGGATTCACTAGCGGTCGGCTCTCATCGTCAGTCGTCGTCGGACTTATTTCTCGAATGACAACAACATAAACCTAATTTACAAGAAGAACACGAGGATTTGTTTTAGCCATCCTGTGGCGCCACCACCAGTGCGAAGCATGTGCGGTGCATGTGCGGTGGTAAAACGAAATGATGGAACACTCGTCATGCTTCACAAATGTTATCGTAAGTTCCATGGTGTGTGCGCAAAGTTATTATTTCGTCTGTCTAACACCCGGCACGTGGCTGTGCAGTGGCGTAGCCGTGGCGTAGCTGTGGCGAGCGAGTGCAGGTGAGATGGCGGCGTGCCAGCCCCCGGCCGCGGGTAATGTTGCAACACGATTCAATCCTCAGCGTCTTTCTCGCGGCTATTGATTGTACTCTCGATGCCGCCGCACCGCACCGCACCGCTCCGCGCCGCACCGCACCGCTCCGCACCGCACCGCTCCGCTCCGCACCGCGCTCCTTTTCCGCGTTTGTGTTCACTTACCGCTCGCTCATTCTTTTATGATTAAATTTTTGTCGGTCGGTGACTCGGTGCGGTCATGCGAATGATTCAATGAACATTGATTCTCTTTGCGTTTAAAGAAGAATTATTATAGAGTAGGTAAGCATATTATTATTTCTCAATCTGGTTTACTGAGGCCCTTTTGGCATTATAATCTTTGTTTTCTGTTTTTTATAGTTTTAAGGTGTACAAGTATATTTATTTTGTGTAATGCCAATAAACGCATTTTTCTTTCTTTTTTTCTTTCTAGCATATATTGTCGCGATTATACATAAGCGTTGTGAAGTTATGCAACAAAACATTCTAAAAGTGTAGCCAATGTATTTCTGATTCCGTTTATTGGTGTGTCTAGTGTTATTTACAAACTAAAACCACAAAATAACCCTTCCATTGTTCATAGAGAAAGTTAGCAACATCAGAATCAGAATGCTTTATTTGTAAACATAGGTCAAATTACAATAGTGTGCGAGATGTTACAGGTAGGTAGATCCTCTATGTTACAGGTAGGTAGATCCTCTATGTTACAGGTAGGTAGATCCTCTATGTTACAGGTAGGTAGATCCTCTATGTTACAGGTAGGTAGATCCTCTATGTTACAGGTAGGTAGATCCTCTATGTTTTGCCCAGAGGCGTACAAATATATTTAATTAACATTGTCGATTTTTTTTACTTTTAACACCAATTTAACTTTTGAGATATCATAAAGTAGTAGAATTATGTAAACTTTAATAGTAGTAATAAAATCAATATTAATAGGTACATGCATATCAATACAAATCGAAAATAGAATCAATTTCAATAAAATATGTCAAATAGATTAAGTTACATGCCACAATAATGCTAATGTCAAATAAAATTAAGTGATGTACAATTTTCTGAAACAGTAATTATAGAATTATCGTCCAAATATTCCTGTGGTGAGTAATATCATTTATTTCATAGATTTTATTTGGCATTATTTGATAAAAATGCATAATTTTAGTCTTTTCTAAGTTTATAATTAGGTTATTGTTGTCAAACCATGTTTAATGTAATATTTATTTCATTTTCATAAGTATTGGGATCATCACACTTAATAATTACGGTGCTGTCATCGGCGAATAGTCCCATGGGGTGCTTTATTTTCCTCGGAGGGTCATTTATGTAGAGCAAAAAAAGGGGGGTCTAGCACGCTACCCTGAGGAACGCCGTATTTAATTATCTCGCTTTCGGAACGATATTTTTTCTCGTAACTAGTATTTGAGAATATTTGTGTGATTTCTACAAATTGCTTTCTGTCCGTTAAGTAAGATCAAATGAGGTCAAGTATATTTCCTCTGATACTCGTACCATATTTTTCAAGTTTATGTATTAGTATAGGATCATCCACATAATCAAAAGCCTTAGTTATATCCATATAGATAGCACATACAGGATTTCTGTTATATATATTTGATAAAATAGGGAGAAGCAGGTCATGTATAGCCATATTGATTGTCTTCCGCTTACGAAATCCCTTTTGTTCGTTTACTAATATGTTTGAATTCTCAAGGTAGTTGTACAAGGACTTATAAATGCATTTCTCAAATATTTTTGAAAAGATGGGTATCAACGCAATAGGCCTATAAATTGATATAATTTGCCTATCATTTTTTTTTTTTTGTGCAATGGTACAATTATTGACGTTTTTAATTTCTCAGGGAAGTTTCCGCTAAAAATACCCATATTAATTATGTGACTGAGATGTGGAGCTATGAAGTGAGACACTTCTTTGATAACTTTAGTGCATACTCCGTCATAACCAACACTATTAGTATTTCGAAGTGACGTAATATGACTATTTATGTCTTGTGGTATGGTCGGCTCCATAAATAAAGAGTTTGAAGTATTTAAGCGTACGTTAATTTCTGGTATAGTTTTATTTTTTGGTTCGGTAACCTGATTAATATAAAACATGTTAAAAGCCTGAGCTATATTTAATGGGTTCGTGAGTTTCCGTGTCCCTTTTTGAATTTGTGTTATTGGTTCTTTAGGGAAGCAGGTCTTACAGTTATTAATTATGGTCCATGTCGCTTTAAATTTATTTCTTAATTAAGTAGTTATTTCGTGATGCTTGCGTTGCTTAATGACACAGCCGCTGATCAGTATGAAATCAAGATCCTCCGTGGGGAACAAGTGAAAAGAAACTCCAGAAACCTGTGTCCTTCACGCGAAAAAGACACATTGGAAAATCTTCAGACCAATCGTCGATCAGGCTTTAACGCCTCAGTTAGTTTAAAAACAGAAGAACATATAGTAGCAGTAATAGAATATTTTCATAATTCAGTCCAAACTGCTGCCTGGCAATCTACTCCTGCCAACAAATTAATTAAAAACAAGAAATCTACAGCGACCTCCAAAAGTTATTTGACATTTTGCCAGTGGAAAAATGTCAAATAACTTTTTTGTATATTCCATATTTTACTGGATAAAATATCTAAAAATCGCAGACTAAAAACACAATGGCAACAATTTAGATGCTCTGATGATAAAAGGAAACAAAACTCTGTCAGAAAGTTAACTATAAGAAAGTAAGTTCATAATACTCGTGATCTTATGAAATCTGAGACAAAGCCCTGAACAGACACTGTCGATAAACGTTCCGCGAAGATATTATATCACTTAACAGGATCAGCTCCCATGACACCCAGTAATAGTTCTCGTGGCGCAGCTTAATGCAACAAAGAGCGAGCGATTAAACCAATTAGCGGCGGAGCGGAGCGAGCAAAACCTGCCAAACAAAGTGCTCTGCGGCGGAGGGTTTAATCATTCTTTGGCAGCGCGCTCTCCGCACCCGGCGAGGGCTGCGTGTGCGCGTCACTCTGCCGATGATCTGCTATTGTGTAGGATTGAAGTGCAGTGGGCTTGAGCAATAAATAATGTTTTAATGTTTAATCCAATGTAGTTCATAGACACAGGTTAAGCACAGTGGTAGACATACTAAAATAAGATGTAGGTGTATGTATCGAATCCTGAAATAAAAAAATTGGGAATAGAGCCACTACTCATTTCGTTTTACAAAAGTCACTGCTCTATTTACTTTGTGCCAAAACCTGACGTGATAGCGCACCGCGCGTGAGGTGCACAAGAAATCGCGAAAAATACGCGCGACATCACGGACGAGGCCTCATTAAACCAATTCACTAACACAAAGTGGCTCCGAATGCTCCTGCTCTTTGTGTTGCCGAGTGAGTGAACACCGCAACCCCCACCTCCCCTCCCCCCAAACACTGCCCAGCGGCGTTTCTTGGCCCACCGCGAAATATGACGTCATAAAGTACGAAATTAACTGAAATGGCCCGTACGTAGCGGCTACCGACTAGCGGCGATATCCAATTCGATTATGATACGTTTTATTTTAGGAAACTACATTACCACGATCATTATGTTTGCATATTCATAATGGAGCACATATTCTGTACATAATATTAATGTATGCACATCAGTGCTCGCGAGTGGGGACATTAATTTGTTCGCTCCTCTCTAATGTGTCGAGCAAAGTAGACTGCTTCGCTGTGAATGTACGTTTGTAGTGCCACACATAGCATGCACTAGCACGGTGGCACATTGACGTTGGACGAAACGTACAACATTTCAGCACGAGCTATCCGTTCCTCCAGACTCAGAGGGCTCCACAATACTTATACGGTGTCAGGTCATGAAAACAGTTACTAGTTTACCTAACCAGTAACTGTTTTCGTGAGTTGACACCGAATAAGTGTTGTGAAGCACTCTAATGTGTCTTATTACTTACATCTAGTGTAGACTGTTGATAACTTAGTTACGTGCGAAGAAACAGAGTGGTGTGATCCTACAGCTCAGTGACGTCACACGTCGCCACATTTCTCAATTTGTTCGACATGGTGTGTCTCCGTGAAGGTTGCGAGTAAACAAGTGACGTCATTCAATTTTAGCTTTACGGCTTCACAAACACTTCCCCGAATGGCCGTCGTGCAGTCGCGCTAGGGTTTAATGTAAGTTGCGAACAAACAGTCAGCCCCCCGCCCGCACCGCACTAAACAACGCGCTCTTGATGTTGTCCGCCGCTCGTAATGTACTCACGTATTCGTCAAGTTCTCAAACGTCCTCAGTACCTTATTCAGATTGATGTGGTAGGATCATCTTATGCCTACAGATATAGATGGTACATACGAACGCATATCAATAGCACTGTCTCCGTTCTATGAGGTAGGTATAACACGAAGGCTGTGTATGTATGCGCCTGCGCAGGATACCAGCCAGACTGGGAGAGCAGGTTTTGCTGCATGTGTGACACAGATGTCAGTGGAGTGTAAACGCCACTTGACGCCGCCATCTGAATTCAGTGTTTTTTTCGTTTCCTCGTAATGAAGTGTATCGACGCGTTTATTCGGGGTTAAGCGGCGGCGGGGTGAGCTCTTGAAACTAAGTGTATTCAGCCGGCTATAATGAGCACAGCGAACTGTAAATGTGTCACTCTAACCTCACCCCCGCCCCTCCCCCCGGGCCTCTTGCCCACCTCCTCACCTGCATAATGTATAACTCTCCTGAATTAAACTGTTGGATATGAGGCCCCACGCCACCTGATACATAACATCATATGCATGAAACTGCAGCACATTAGGTGCATATTTATTTAAAACAAAACAAAATGGAAGCCGATATCGATATCGAACGCTAAAGCGATGCGTGACTTTTCACTCCACAGTGGAATAGCAAAACACGATAAAAAAATCTGTCTATTTGAAAAATATCGGGAGTATTTTTGTATCTGGAGACGAATATCAAATGCAATCACTTCGGAGAGCTCGGAGCGTGTTCGCGTTTAGCGAGACACTGTTAGTGGAGAGTACACGACGTACACGCGGCACAGTAGCGAGCGAGCTACTATAAAACACGCACACATTTACATAACGACTGATATTCGGAGCAGAGCCGATGTAATAATACTATCCTTACGATGTTAAAGAACATTACCCCCCGCCGCCGCAGGATCGCCGAACAGCGCCGATTAAAGTGCCCTGAGTAATGTAACATGTAACATACCAGACCAGTATATGTAGCATGTACACAGTTTACATCGTGCTGCTGAAGTGCATGTACGAGTATGAAGGTTCGTGCGTCCGCTAGTGTGGCGTTCTGTGAAGTGTTGCAGTAAACTAGCTGCAGGCTGCAGGAGGTGGCGATGCATTAGCCACTGATCGCATCTTCTTATAAAACAGATATAGTTACTGATATACGAGACTGCTGTGTCAGACGCCATGATAGTAATTTGAAACCACAGCGATGTTAAAAAAACAACCACTTATAAGTTAACCGTTTTTGAGTAACCGATTATTAATGTTCCTTGTGGTCTTTTTCCCTCAAAATATAAATATTTCTGCAAAGTAGCAACATTAACAAAAACAATCGTAGCCGCTGTAGCGTGTCGTTCTCGCTTGTTGCAGTGCCGTCGGCGCGCATCCTGGGCGGGCCCGACCTGCACGTGGACATGGGCTCCACCATCAACCTCACGTGCCTCATCCAGTTCTCGCCGGAGCCGCCCGCCTACATATTCTGGTACCACGAGGACGAGGTGAGCGGACGCAAAGTAATTATACACATGGATTTTTTGTAGTAAGTATGAATGTTAGAATAGTTACACTGTGGGGGTGGGAAAAGGCGAATGATAAAAAATGGTCGCAGTCACTAATGGTCGCACGCAATGATAGTATCTAACTTCTAATAAAAAAGCCAAAGTTACCTGGTCGGACGGGACTGATCGAAAAGAAGGCAGCTTTCAAACTTGACTGAATTTCAAATCTTATTCGCCCAAAACTTTGCCACTTCCACGGCGTCGTCTGCCAGAAGGCAGCTGCATCTGAGACACAATTCAACTTTGTAGTTATTTATAAATAATTTCAATTTAAGCGGTAGTCATATACTGAAGGCAAGTAAGTACACCTGCAGGTGCTTTTGTTGAAGTCGCCTCATAAACATAAACACAAACTAGAACAAAAGCCTATTGAAATAACTCAAGAATTTGCTACGAACGCTACGAACTCTGCTCTCCGTAGCGTGGGGCAAGACTTCGTAGCGCTCTGCTACGCGCCGTAGCCGCGTAGCACACTGGTAGTAAAGTACACCTGCAGGTGCTTTTGTTGAAGTCGCCTCATAAACATAAACACAAACTAGAACAAAAGCCTATTGAAATAACTCAAGAATTTGCTACGAACGCTACGAACTCTGCTCTCCGTAGCGTGGGGCAAGACTTCGTAGCGCTCTGCTACGCGCCGTAACCGCGTAGCACACTGGTTTGTTTAATATTGTTATAAATAAAATAGTCATTTATTAAATATTTACAGGTTTACCTTATGCTGCAGTAAGTCTTGGATATCCTACCGTCGATGTGTTATATCTTTAGTTAGATATTGTTTACCTAATTAATCCCACCGGTAAGACTTCATCCTACCGAGCGCGCGTGTTTGCCCTGAGGAGTTATAGCAGCTACATGTACAAGTACACACTCCCTAACACTCAAATCTCGTTCAAATAAACTTATCGTCACTTGAAACGTGAATCAAAACACATCTAATCGCGTTATCGGTTGGAAGTAATCCTCACATGCGGCGCTGTGCGCTGCCGAGCGACTCGCGCGCTCCCTGATGTTATCGCTGGACTCGCGCGCTCCCTGATGTTATCGCTGGACTCGCGCGCTCCCTGATGTTATCGCTGGACTCGCGCGCTCCCTGATGTTATCGACTCGCGCGCTCCCTGATGTTATCGACTCGCGCGCTCCCTGATGTTATCGACTCGCGCGCTCCCTGATGTTATCGACTCGCGCGCTCCCTGATGTTATCGCTGGACTCGCGCGCTCCCTGATGTTATCGACTCGCGCGCTCCCTGATGTTATCGACTCGCGCGCTCCCTGATGTTATCGCTGGACTCGCGCGCTCCCTGATGTTATCGACTTGCGCGCTCCCTGATGTTATCGCTGGACTCGCGCGCTCCCTGATGTTATCGACTCGCGCGCTCCCTGATGTTATCGCTGGACTCGCGCGCTCCCTGATGTTATCGACTCGCGCGCTCCCTGATGTTATCGACTCGCGCGCTCCCTGATGTTATCGCTGGACTCGCGCGCTCCCTGATGTTATCGACTCGCGCGCTCCCTGATGTTATCGACTCGCGCGCTCCCTGATGTTATCGCTGGACTCGCGCGCTCCCTGATGTTATCGCTGTGCGCTGCCGAGCGACTCGCGCGCTCCCTGATGTTATCGCTGGACTCGCGCGCTCCCTGATGTTATCGACTCGCGCGCTCCCTGATGTTATCGACTCGCGCGCTCCCTGATGTTATCGACTCGCGCGCTCCCTGATGTTATCGACTCGCGCGCTCCCTGATGTTATCGACTCGCGCGCTCCCTGATGTTATCGACTCGCGCGCTCCCTGATGTTATCGACTCGCGCGCTCCCTGATGTTATCGACTCGCGCGCTCCCTGATGTTATCGACTCGCGCGCTCCCTGATGTTATCGACTCGCGCGCTCCCTGATGTTATCGACTCGCGCGCTCCCTGATGTTATCGACTCGCGCGCTCCCTGATGTTATCGCTGGACTCGCGCGCTCCCTGATGTTATCGACTCGCGCGCTCCCTGATGTTATCGACTCGCGCGCTCCCTGATGTTATCGCTGGACTCGCGCGCTCCCTGATGTTATCGCTGTGCGCTGCCGAGCGACTCGCGCGCTCCCTGATGTTATCGCTGGACTCGCGCGCTCCCTGATGTTATCGACTCGCGCGCTCCCTGATGTTATCGACTCGCGCGCTCCCTGATGTTATCGCTGGAACAGGACTTGTTGTGATACAGTTCGACCCAACTTAGATGGAAGTCACATAAAATACATGACGGATTCCAACACGTACTCCGATCAATGCTACTTAATAACATATTATTATGTACAAACCGCATCATCCCGATAGTAACAATAGTATTGTTCATTACAAACAGAATTTGCGAAAACATTAAAATGGCTCTCCGCAACCAATTTTAAGATAACAGATAATTAATCAACGCGAAATAAATCCCGCAAATAAGCGATTACTGATCGATTGATTACTGAGCGGTGTCTGTAGGGGCTTGCGGCTAAGTAATAACCGCCGCACGGGTCGATCGATCAGGTTAAGCTACGCTTGCCGCGGTTGGTCCGTGGATGGGTGACCATCTTAACATACCACGACCCCTCCGTGCCTCGGAAAGCACATTAAGCCATTGGTCCCGGCCGTCATTTGTGGATCTTAGACAATCGTTACGGGTCGTCAGTAGCCCGAAAGTCTGACAACAAGTCTTACCAAGGGGTATCGTATCCGGGCGGAGAGCAATGGGTAGCTCACCGTCCGATCAGGACCAGGCCCGTGCCGGACGGCGCGTAAGTGTTCCACGCGCGCCTCTAAGAGTTGTCAGCATAATCTGAGGGGCCCCTTAGGGCCGAAGCCTGCCGAGTCAGGATTGTCCGAAAGGGTTACCGCTACCCTGGAACATAAAGGGCAAACGAAGGAACATGGGTAAGAGTCAGAAAGAGTCTGACACTCCCTTCCGCTCCACCCAGAGCGGGGGGGGAGGGGTCATTTGATGATTTCCCATTTGGAAAAAAAAAAAGGTTCCATGTTTTCTTATATTTCCTTAACACATGATTTTTCCTTCTTTTATTTCTAAAAAGAAAAACCTAATTATAAATTAATAACGGGGAAATAAGGTAGTCAGTGTCACGCTCATTACCCAGTAACTGGGTTGTGGAGGTCAGATAGGCAGTCGCTCCATGTAAAATACTGGTATTCAGCTGCATCTGGTTAGACTGGAAGCCGACCCCAACATAGTTGGGAAAAGGCTAGGCAGATGATGATGAAGCGATTACTGATGCGAAATAAGATTATTATCATTAAAAATATAGATGATGTCGACAGAGATCATCTCGCTACAGATTATTCAAACTATCCAAACGCGGAGCCGCTCGTACGTGTGGACATGACACAGAGAGTAAACGCTTCTCCACGCTATTTGAATAAACCCGGTCGGATCGCGGCGCGCTCCCTAATTATACTTACACTAAGTGGTCTCGCGCCGCGCAGCGCCATGTCGCACTGTATCGCACGTGTCGCGCCGCGCCGCGCCATGTCGCACTGTATCGCACGTGTCGCGTATAACTTGACGCATATTAATTTAGTGCGTACGTCGCACGGCGGCCGACACCCGCGCGTTATTACTTCACGAGTGATTAACATAACCCCTAGTTCCCAACTGCTCGCTGTTCATAATTGAGTCCTCCGTAAGTCGCCAGAGCGGCGCGGTGAGCTTGACCGTACGCGTTGGATCAAATGTTATCTCCGAGTGCGTACATAACGTATTGATATATTATTTCAGCTGCAAATAAAAAACTTGCGTCTGATTCGTTACAGCCCGGTATAGTAACCGAAATCTCCGGGGATTTGCCGGTTCACTCACTCTTTCCCTGCGAGACTCGCTATATTTTTCTAAATAGGCCGACATTTTGAATCACAGAGGATCTTCAGTGACGAAAGTAAATACAAACGCACGAAAAGAATCCACTTTATTTGTTTAGATGATAGACAGTGGGTGGCATAGAGACTACAGTTTAAGAGAAGGTACCTCATCGGAGGCGCTGTGGAGCAAGCGCGAATCTATGTATTATGAAGGCAGTCGCGGTGGTGGCAGGAGTACCCGTGTGCACAATAACTGGCTCGCAGCCGAGAATAACGCAAGCACACCCCGACGTAGGCACAATACTTACTGTACAATACAGAGCAGTTATGTATTACATTATTACTAAAGTAATGCACACGTGTACACCAGAACTTGTAGGTAACAGGGAGACTGCACACTACGAATAACACATCAACAAAACTGAACTAACATAGTCTCCTAGTAAAGTAGCGATGTTGTCGGCAATGTTGTCCACAAGCTATGTGGTGAAATAATAATGTGTGATGGGAGTAGATATAACAATGGAGCGGTGTCGGTTGTGAAGCAGGTGATATCGTACGACTCGTCGCGCGGCGGCGTGTCGGTGGTGACGGAGAAGGGCGCGGCCACCACGTCGTACCTGCTGGTGCAGGACGCCGCGCCCGCAGACTCGGGCCGCTACTCGTGCTCGCCCTCCAACGCCGAGGTCGCCTCAGTGCGCGTCCACGTGCTCAACGGTGAGTAAGAACGAAGAGAAGAGAAGTTTTAAGAACGTTCACAGTCTGATCTCAGTCTCAATCTGTCAAAAATACGTCTAATTTCCCTACATTTTGACAAGTGTTTGACAGTTGTTTGTCGCCGAGATGAGACTGCGACTAGATTTTGAACGTTTTAAATTACGAGAATTGGCCTTCTGACCACTTTTTGCAACAATTATTGTTAGAATAATATTATTAAATTGTAATAGAAAAATTCAACGACGAAAATTGAGGTTATAATATTAACCTCAATTGGCAAATGAAAAACATCTTTCAGGCGATTTGTAATTAGAATTTCGGGATGATAAATACAAATAATCAAATCAAAGCATTCAGGGGTTTATTTATAAAAGACGATTAAAGTTAAGTGACGTTTAAAACGTCAAAAATGTATGATTAACCAGCCGCTAATCACTACTTAATTTTAAGCAACGTTTATGAATAAAGGGGTCAATTTTAGTGGCACTACATAACGTCATCCACATGTACGTTTTTTGATCATTTATTTACATGATTTCATTAGATACTTTTGCACAGTTTTTTGATCATTTGTTTACATAATTTCATCAAATAGTTTTATTTGTTTACATAATTTCATCAGATACTTTTACATAGTTTTTTGATCATTTGTTTACATAATTTCATCAGATACTTTTACATAGTATTTCTTTCTCTTGTCGTGGACAACTAACTCGGATATCTATGCAACTGACTTATACGAGTAGGTACAGGTCAAACCAGAATTCAACACGCACAGAGCTGAGGAAACAAAAAAATTCAAATTAAATGGTGTAGTTTGTAATTTTTTGTTTGACCCTTTTTTAAGTATCCGTCTAGTTTATAAAGGTTTGCTTGTGGTAATGAAGAAAACATTTTTCTTCAAAAATAGTAAAAAGCTGGCCATAGTACGCGGGTGGAAAGAGACGTTTTTTATTGTTTTGGAATGACGACCGTAGGCGCCGTCCAGTCTATTCTGTATTCTGCTCTTGACTCCCTTATACTGTGCAGGCGAGCGGCCGGCGGCCATGCAGACGGGCAGCGCGGGGCTGTCGGACTGCCGGCGCGTGCTGGTGGCGCTGCTGGCGGCGGCGGCGCTGCATGCGCGGCTGCGCATGGCGCTGCTCGCCAGCTGATAGACGCGAGTGTAGTGTGGTGCGGTGTGCCGGTTCGGCGGGACCCGAACACTTCCGAACGTCGGTTTCACTCGACTTTTTAACGCGAAAACTTAGTTTTCGACTAGTTAAGTAAACAAATAAAATTGATTTAAGTAAATACCTTTAAGATTTTTATGAGAAGCTGATAAAGTGTAACGTCGAACCACTGTGATTCATGTTCGATCTCTCTCGGAACCGACTCGAAATAATAAGATTATTACTATGTGGTTGATATAGAGATACACAATACACACGGTGGACGTGAGAAATTTTATGAATTGAACTCTAACATAATATAGCGTTTGTTGCTACTGAATATTGTAAATATATTTATTGTTTTAATGATGAGAAGATAATGTATTTAAATAATATTGTCGTTAGAGATCACAGTTTATATGGCATCCCGTGTCGTTAGATTAATTCATTCCATTTCCTTAAGTGCGGTGTTGCTCCACTTTGGTACAAATAAACATTAGGGTGTGTACACATGTGCGGATTTGCGACGAACACGCACTGTACGCACACGCGAGGCGCGCGTGTTCGCCGTGCGTTCTACAGTTTGTACGTATCATAACGCTTAGTATGTGAGCATTCACACCGGTGTCGCGTTTCTTAATGTAAAAAAAACCAATCCTCCATGGTATTGAGGGCGAACTGCTTTTGATAATAAAGCCGAGATTAATCAACTTTACTGAGCACGTCCTTGGCTTAGATAATAGATACATATTATGTTCCCGTCTCTGTCTTGTACTTTGTCAGTTGCACGACAGTGACAGGAATACTACTTGGCCACGGCTAAGTCAAAGCACAAGCTATGTGACGTCTTAATAGACATCACATAGCTTGTACTGTACACTTAAGCTGAGATTAATATCTCAGTCACTTAAAATGATAAATGTAACTCATTCACCTTTATACCAAAATATGAATATGTGTCTGTACGGCTTGTCACACACCTGTCTATAATATTACATCTCCATTCTCCATACATCTCACCAACAAGATATACCATAGGTATTATGTAAGTACTTACACTTTTTCGCATATACTCAGTTTAAAGACAACAATGTCAGGCATCAAAACTTGATGAATGTTGTAATTTTATTCAAATCAAATATGTCGAAAATGTAAAATGGTGTCGTATCATTGTGTGGACGTACTCGAATGTGTTGAATGAATATATTTGTAAGTTATCGGTATGATTTCATATCTTACTTTATTATTATTAATTGAGCCTCTCATAGAATGTCAAATTGTTTCAAGGACAATTATAAGTGAATTACTTATATATTTAGTGATCACAATGAATAAGCTTAGGTTCTGGTACGGGTATGGTGGTTCTGGTATGCAACCTCACCTTCTCAATGTCAAACTTTCACACACTTTCTCAATATCAATTATTTAATATGTGAACGCTAAATAATAAGTACAACTCGCATTTATCTGAAGCTCAGCGCTTCACGCTGACGCGACGTCGTGACGCTAGTAGTTCATGGCAGCGTTCCCCTGACACCCTAGCATCGCGCGTCAACCAGTGCGACGTTTGCTTGAGGCCCGTCTGAACCTAGGCTTCATTTTATTCAAACTCAAAGTATTTTATTTCAAATAAACCAATTACAGGCACTTTTGAATTTTCAAGGGGTCGGTCTGCCAAAAAGATGAAGCTAGTTGCCCATTCCAAGGCGTAGTAGGTACCTATGGTGAAGAACGGACAAGAAACTCCATGGACACTCTTTTCATGGTTACATCATTCATATTAAAAATTATGCATGTGAGAACGATGCACAACGTTAAAAGCGTCCGTAATGAAAATATAAAACAAAAAAAAACAATTTAAATATTAAATTAAATTAAGCCATGACAGCAAAGAGTTTACCAGTCTCTACTGATGGCGCCCATTCACGAACATGACGCATAGATTAGCACCATTCAGCTCAACCATTTTGAAGCGAGCTAAATGATCCAATACATGCGCCACCATCAGCGAGATATTAGAGTGAGCATGACATACTCTCAGCCATCAAGGCACATTCACTATTATTTTACTTTTATTCAGTGTTATTTTACTATATAAATGAACTGTTTGTAAATTGATCTCCCTGGATGTTCGCAAGCTCGTGCGGGCGAGCCGCACGCGCAGCGGTCGCACATTGAGCGACTGGCCGCTCCCCGCCGCGTGACTGCACGCTCGAGTGTAATGTAACATACTAGTGATAATCCGATAGTTAACATAGACTACTAGTACGTGGACGTGAGGAGGCGGCGACCACTGCGGCTGTTCTTACGTGTTATATCATTTCATGCCACTTAGAAAACTTTCAGTAGATAGTGAATAACGACATCGCTAAATATTCAGAACATAACGAGTGCTGAAGCATCTTTTGGAAATCATAATTCTAATAAGAATACACAAGCTCAACATTTGTTTACATTTGTTTAGTGGAATAGAAAGTGGAATATGTAATACTGTTTAAAAATCTCAAAGTTTCTGCAAATGATGGTAACCAATTATTGTAGAAATTATGAAAACATTAACCGAAAGAACATTCTAGCATGATCGTCGCTTACCTACTATGTACGAGTATGTAGCTATAAATATATTTGAGTAAATATAAAATATTGTTCTGGCGTTTTTGATAACGTATAGTCATAAGTACCTAATATAACATAACTCATAGGCAATTGTAAATTACGAACATTAAAAATAAAATGTTTTTGTATAGAATAAACTGTAAATATGAAATAGATACAAAGTTTTACAATAAAATTGATCCAAGTAGACACGGACACTACGATTGTATGATACGGAGACTATATATGTATGTGAAACATAAAACTATACGTATACATAAACAGAATAAGTTTGTTTTCAAATAAAATATTTAATATTTAAGTAAAGTGACCTTTTATTCAACTTACTTTTGGTAACAATCCCTAGCGACCACGTTCCGTCTGCTGCCTGCTACTGCTGACTGCTGCCAGCTGCTTGGACCAGCGACCAGCGAACAGTGATCGTGCTGTGTCCGTTGGCACTCCATCAATATCATATTGTATATTGTTGTCTCATTGTTGTCCTTCTGGCGAACGTTCTAAGTCGCCTAAGTTTAAACTGCGCATATCTATATACCCTCTAATGTCTAGGAGGAATCTTCGCTGTAATTGATTCTATCAATAAATATAAAAAATCAGAACTCAAATAATCTGGAATAACATAAAACGTAGCTTCATTAATCATCTGTAGAGATATATTCAACTTGGAACTTAAAAATAGCTTAGATATTCTTAAAACACCAGAAGTAGATGACGTAGAGCAACAATATTTAAATATCAAAATCAGTATCAAAAGTGTTAGCACTTACAATAGTCAAACCGGTAATGGTAAAAGGTGCATCCAAAAAGACGTAACATACTTTAATGACAAACTAGTGCAAGTGGCTCCGGAAAGCAACAGATCGTCACAAGACATATGATGGTTCTTTTCGTAGATGACAGTACAGCCCTAATCAAATGCACAAATTTAGATGAATATGAAAATGACATAAATTATTGCTTTATTGACATTATAAATTGGCTTAATAATACATAATAATTTATTAATGAACTTAAATAAAACAAAAATAATGCACTTTCATCAAAAATGTGACATTCCTAAAGTTTGCTGTGCCTATAATAATATTGAAACAGAAGATGTAAAAAAAAAACAAATTCTTAGGAATAATGATAGACAATAAACTGACCTGGAAACCCCACATAGAAGAAATATGCAATCGACTTAGTAAAACTGCTTATGCGCTTTACCAACTCGCAAAAAAAGTAAATATTGACACACTCCTAACGGCATACCACGGACTTGTAGTTTCGGTTTTGAGGTTTGGCATCATTTTCTGGGGTTATTCTACGGGTAGGGAACAAGCATTTAAAATACACAAAAGATGCTTAAGGTCAATGTTCTGTACCAGTTTTCAAGGAGCTTAAATTGTTAACATTGCCATCACTGTACATTTTGGAAGTGGCACTGTTTATAAAACAAAATGTAAAGTTATTTGACAAAGTCTCTACAGCACGAAGAGTTCCCCTTCGTACCCAATACAAAAATAAATTATGCACTGTGAAATGCAAAACAGCATTAATGAAAAAAAATATTCTTGGTATGGCACCTCGTATCTTTAATAAGATTCCAGGTCGTTTTAAGGAAACGACTTTTATAAAATAAAAATAAAAACTGACTAATTTACTTATAGAAAGATGTTATTAAACTGTTGACGAATTCCTAAATGACTTGACAATTTGATGTAACTTGTTTTTTTAATTTATTGTGATCTTTTATGTACCTACCTACCTATTTTACTTTTTACAACATTTTGTATAAGTTCTAATCAAAATACCATTAAAATTAGTAAAAACAGTTCCTTAAACTTAGATTAATCATTAACAGTGTTATCTTAACTATCAAACAAGTGACTTCAATAATAAAAGAAAAACAAAAACTTAGTTTCGATATCAGTGTTTATAAACATTTAACGAGAAAAGACTACAGTGAAATATCTTTAAGTGATCAACAAAGCAAACACTTCCAAATAGACAAATTATTTACGAGTAATTATCCTGAATGATAAAAAACCAAGTAAGAAAAACAGTTGTGTTTCAAATTATTTTTTATGTAAACAAACATCGCCGAGTTCAAAATACTGTGACCAATAGAAGCACAGAATAAACATTAAACGTCAAGTTGACAACGAGTTTTGCGTTCAGAAACCTAAACAGTTAGCATCGGATACCTGTCTTTTGAGCCTGCGTTCCGTTTCATACAGAAATTTTACTTTCTTTTTGGTGAGAAAAATCTCGAAAAAATTAAACTGTTTTTGTATTAGAATATTGGAGGAGAACGAAAATGAATTTCTTGGAAAGTATAACTTTTCGAAGAACCCGCACTAAATCCGACACTAACTTATTCAGTGAAAATAACAGCGTGATTTTAAATGACAAAGGATGGAAATACGAGCCTACCGGATATGTCTGATGATGAAGATGACCTGATTACTACATTAAAACAACGAGTTGAAACACTAAGACTTGAACTAATTAATGCTCGTAGTGAAATAGAAACTTTAACACGTCAAAATATTGAATTAAAAAATATAAGTATAGAATTACAAACAAGTAACCATTATAAAAAAACCAATGATAGTCCCCAAAAAGGCAAAAGTCAATCATCTCAAATTAAAAATACCCCAAAGGCAAAAAAAAAATTAATGAAGAAGAAAATATAAACTCCTGTATCAAAAATAAAAAAGTTACTCCTAAGCATGTCACGAACAAACCAAAGAACAAGGTCTGTATTGTCAGTTCCAATAATAACAACAATATATTATTATATACTGCACAAGAAAAATTAACCAATTTTAAAATTTGCCACTACATAAAGCCTCACTGTGGAGTAAGACAACTGTTACAACAATTAAAACAAAAATTGGTTAATTACGCCATGAAGGACTTTTGCATAGTACTTATTGGAGAAGATGACTTCAAGACTACTGGTAATTATGTCGATTTCATCTATGACATTAGAAACGCACTGAAATATATATATAACACAAATATAGTTTTATGGCTTCCTAATTTTAAACTCAATAATTGGTCGAAAATGTTTAACTCTCGAATTGAAAACTTCAATAACTTATTATACCTTGATGTAATGACACATCTACATGCATATATACTTGATTCGAACTTGAATCTTAGTTGTGATAGCGTAATGTTTGACCAACGAACAGGAAGAATTAATAACAATGGGATATACATACCTACATAATATTCGAAGACTTGAAACAATTAATAGAAGAAATTTCAATCACACCTGTTGTTGACTATGGAGACGTTGATAATGTTACACCTACTGATTCTACAGCAGCTGATACACTCAAAGATAATCATAACTTTCGCAGCACATCCAATCTTTTTCTCGTATAATTATTTATCAATCCCGCACCAAAATATTAACGGCTTAAACAGTAAATCGGATTTATTAGCGTATCATCTTCACGAACTAACAGTACAGAGTAAGTTTATAGATATAGTTTGTCTTACAGAATATAACATGAAGAGCGGAGACGATATTCATGTATTTGTACCAAACTTCACACTTGCAGCTCATTCTAGTAGAAATAACCGTAAGGGAGGTTCTTGTATATTAGTAAACAATATACACAAGTTTTGTAATATAAACCTAAATGTCTGTCTTCCGGGCACAATGGAATGCTGTAGTGTCGAGCTCATAGTGCATAATGTAACTATAATATGTACCTACAAATCTCCTAAAACGAATATTGATTCTTTAAATACGTTTTACTATAATTTTGATGCCATACTGCAAAAAATCAGCAAATCTAATAAGAGAATTTTAGTCTGTGGTGACTTTAACATAGATATCCATAAAAAGAGCCGTCCTACCAAGCAATTTGAAAATCTACTTCTAAACTTTAATCTAAAATTAAGCATACGCGAGCCAACTCGACTAAATAGCGGGACATGCATAGACAATATTATAAATAATATACGAGGTAGTACGAGTGAAGTTGTAGAACTGGCAATATCCGATCATACAGCTCAAATTCTGAAATTTCCAGTTAAGAAGACGTTTATCAGCTCACATTGGTTCAAAAAAATCGCGACTACTGTTCGGAAAACCTTCTAAAGTTTAAGCAAGCAATTCAAAGTCTGAGTTTCTCTAATGTTTATGAATGCACGATGAGTGCCAAATGAGGCTTTTAACCTTTTGAACACCAGAGTATAAACGTATCGCCGTACCTCTGACGCCAGGCCACTTTTTCTGTCAAATGGCCTTCATAAAAAATAGGGATTCCAAAACTTATATCGATATACAACTGAGTTTTTATTTTCGTCTTTAATTTTCTAATAAACTGTACTCACGACACTGAAATTTTATTTAACCTGCCACTATATTCCAATATACTCGTAGTAATCTTTACACAGCATTTAACAGAGAGTATCAATGAAAAAGCAGATATTAGAAAACTAAAAAAATATATTTATTACAATATGGTTACAACACTATTCAACATGACTTGTCTTGGTATTGTGACAATGGCGTTGCTTGCCAGTCAATTTTATGACATTCTCGCATTTGAATTAGGGATGTTGCAGTGTACAGTTTGGCAAGAAAGTCCTGAAACGGAACTAAAATATTTAATCATTGGCAACACTCGCTCTGCCTCGTCGAGTAAGGTACATATTCTGTCATTTCTTGTAATCGGTGACTGTTTTTCGTGTTTATTATTTATTTATTTGCTTTATCGTGGTGATACTGGTGACCCATTGTGTTCATAATGAACAGATCTGTTATTCGCAGCTCCGCAAGAGCAATAATTTATAAAGTGTACGTGAGATATTTGGCGGAACTCGAGGCCGGACAAATTTTAACCGATCTCAACGATTTGTATGAAAGAACCGCTGAAATGACAGGTAAAATTATATTTTATACATGTAATCAGATCTAATGTGTGTATTTCAAGGTGCAATATCTATTATAAACCTTTCATACAATTATTGAAATGTACATTCACGAATTTGAGGTTATGTTTACAAAACACATTCGGAATGCAGCGCGTTCGTATAATTTTGATACTTTTTGTTAATATTGCATAAAATAAATCACTGAACAAAAATAACTATAGTATTGTTTAGGTAAATCTATCAGTACTATAAGGCTATATTTTTAATTCATTACAATAAGTAATTGCAAATGTTTAGTTGTTTTTATTTTATTGTTCTAGGCAGTAGCTGAACAAGCGTTTCAGAGCATATCAGTTGACGACTGGAAAAATTAATGTCAACATGTCATGAAAATAGAAAAAGGTTATTTTCGAAGGGGGCAAACTGTGTATAGTGACATTGAAAAAAATATCATAAACCTACAAGATGAAAGCAGCAACAGTGACACATCTGAACATAGCCAGCAGAGTTTTGGTGAAAGCTCACACCAAGACATGGATGAAGAGTTTTCGGGCGTGGAATACTTAGAGGAAAACATTTTTTATTAAAATTTTTGATTCTGATTAAAAAAATTATTCTGATTTTCATTTTAGTTTTTGATTAGAACACCAACTATGGAACATTTTGCCTGTGGTTAGAGGAGAACATGGATTTGTGGGACACAGTCACACAGTAGTAAAGCTTCTAACTTGTTACTGGGATCTAAACCCTATTGAATTGATCTGGGGTCTTGTGAAACATAAAACTGTCTCACATAATGTGGGATTAGTTGACATCAAAGTATTTTGAAATACCTCATAATTATATTTTTAATTCATTAAATTAAATAACTGCAAATGTTATCGTTCTAGGCAGTGGCTGAACAAGCGTTTCAGAGCTTTTCTTGTTTTCATAAAACCCGCCAATATTCACATTAATTTAAAAAAAAAACCAATATCAAAACCGTTTTAGTCGTACTATTTAGGGTTACAACATGCACGATAGTGGCGCCACCATTATTTTCACGACTTTTTTGCCAAGCTGTACACGTTGGTTATCGATTCTAATAAGTATTCTTATCTAATGTAATACCTATCCATATCTAAAATACGCTAGGATTTTAATGTAGTAATAAAAAAACATTAAAGCACTTCACTAAACTTAATCGCCTGCGCTTACGACGTCACCGTTGTGTCATAGATTTATGACTATGGCGTACAAGAGACTGATAATATTGGTTTGCGCTAGGGATGCGCAAGAGATATGTTTAACAGGTATCGATATTAGACATTTGCATATTTTATTTTTGATTGTGTAGCTAGAGGCATGGTTGCATAAGGCTGAGTTGTTTTAAAAATACGTTTTTTTTCTCTTGATACCAACTTATACACAAATAATATACTCTGGACTAAAATTTCATATTCATCTTCTTAAGTTTTTATTGATTTTACAATAATACGTCACGACACTAGCTGTCACATATAGCAGACTACGGCGTGTGAGACACTCCTTTTATACGCGTTTAACATCTAATTTTAAAACAACAAATTTCTCGATATTGGTGGTTTATTTATATTAGTTTCATGCAATACAATATAGACGGAACCTTAAACTTTTAAATTATATAAATAAAAACACACAAAAGTAATGATTGCATTGTTTATTTCATAATATGGTGCGACGTGTATCTTGTCATATATTTGTGACGTTGGCGTTCAGGGTAAGATTTCGTTTGTCACATACATATATGTGACAATGGCGTTCAAAAGGTTAATGAATTTATTGAATTGTTTAAACTTTTTTATGACTTATGTTTTCCAGCAATAAAAATAAAAATTCCTATCTCTAAGATACTCACATGGGCAACAAAAGGAATTAAGCTATGTTGTAAGCGTAAAAGGCAAATGCTATGGACTTCGAGACTACAACCTAGTAATGAAAATGCTAAAAAGTTTAAGCAATACTCCAAAAGACTGAAAGAAATAATTTATCTTACTCAAAAAGCACAAAATAGTTTCTTTTTTGGTAAAGCACAGAATAGAAAGCCACATGGAAGATTATAAAAACAAACAAATTGAATTGCCCTAAGGATAGTATTACAAATATAACTTATAATAATAAATATATAGATAATCCCCTTGAAATTGCTGAAATCTTTAATAATTATTATATAAATCAAGTCCAGCCCATTTGCAACAATTCAAACCCAAAATTGTCATCTGTTAGTAGAATGTCAGAATCAATGTTTATGCCGGCCACTTGTCCCGATGATATATTATGAAATATGCGTAAAAGTTATTAAGCTCGTTGCTAAGGAAATTTGTCCAGTACTAAGCTTTATTATTAATTTAATAATAGAGAATGGAATATTCCCAGACGCACTAAAAATATCTGTCATTAATCCTGTCTATAAAAAAGAAAATAAAAAAGACTTCAAAAACTACAGGCCCGTTGCACTACTCCCATTTTTTTCAAAAGTCATAGAAAGGGTAGTATATGATAAATTGTATGCATTTTTAGAAAGCAAAAATATTTTATCTGATGTACAGACGCCAGCAGGTCAAGCTACCCGAAACTGTCAAATTTTCCCAATCAACCATGAACCGTAATGCTTTAGCGATAAAGTTGAAAATCTATTAAAGAAGATTTAGGAAGTGTAAGGATATTAATATGGCAATATATGGACTGCTTGAAAAAATAATAACCAATATGGATAATAGAACACCAGTATTTGCCTTATTTCTAGACATGTCTAAGGCGTTTGACTATGTATATTTTAAAATACTTTTATCTAAATTGAAAAGTTATGGAATAAGAGGAAATGTATTAAAGGAGATCCGCAAACAGCCCTAATAAATTAGGCCTCAATAAACAAAAATGAAATAATTTGGGTTTTCAAGGAGTAATATTAGTCTATAGCCCTGTATAATTAGTTTTTTGATATAACATGGGACATGGAAATTAAAAAAAAAAAAACTTTATTTCAGACAGTAGTCAATAAATTCCATTAACATTTGTTCCCGCTCTATCTTTAGGTTATGAGTTTGAGTGATTTTAATATGAAGTGAAAGTTCGTCACAAAGGCAGTTACAATTGTCCAAAAACACAGCAAGGGTCGGTAATTAAAGGTAGCACACAAAATAAACATATAACGCAAGTCCACAACACAAGCAAGAAACGTTATGGCGCATTGACGCTATCCGGCAATCTGTTGTTGACAACCGATTGATTGACAAGTGACAGCCGCATCGAGTGTTGCAGTTCGCAAAAATGCAAATCGATTTTTCTATAAAATCATTAAAATAACATAACAACAACAAAAAATACTTTATATTTAATCATTGTTTCGCAATAAACTCATAAAATACTTATTTAAGTGAAAAGAAATATAAATCGAACATTATAATACAAATCTTTTGATGGGGAAAAACATTTTTTTTTTTAATATGGCAAAATCAGTTGTTATTAAAACAACTGCAACGCGAGGAATACATCAACTGACTTTTCTTTTTTTCTTAATTCCTTTTTCCTACGTTTTTTTAGGAAATGATAAATTAAAGTAGGTCTTATAATTATTTAAATATTTTTTTCGAATGGTCTAATACTTTGTCTATCGGGGCCATGACTCGCCGATCTCCTTTGATTGAGTCATATTTATACGGTAGGCAACAAATAACTAGTATTAGAAAAATTAATCCACGCACAAAAATTGAATACAACTATAAATCTAAGAGTAGAAAAGTAAATTATGGTGCACCACAAGGGAGTGTTCTCGGTCCCCTTCTCGGTCTTGTCTCGTTTATATTATTGATTTCTATCACGAATGCTTCACAATTTATAACAATATTAAGTAAGTAAGTAAGTATTTGATTAAAAAAATCATTGTAACTAATTCTAAATCTATTAAAATTCCCAACCGTAAATCAACTATAAAGCCATGGATAACTCCAGCGTAGCAAACCACGCTGACGCCATCAGGGAGGTCGGCCCGCAGCACCCAGTCGTAGCCGATGTCCCACCAGCGGGATTGTCCGAAAGGGTTACCGCTACCCCGGAACATAAAGGGCGAAGGAAGGAACATGGGTGGGTTTTAGTCAGTAAGAGTCTGACACTCCCTTCCGCTCCACCCAGAGCGGGAGGGGTCATTTGATGATTTCCCATCCCAAAAAAAAAAAAAAAAATGGATAACTCCAGGTCTTCTTCGTTGCATTCGACACAGAGACAGCCTTCACAAAAAATTTAAAAAGTCAGCAAATAATGAGACACTAAAGATAACTTTCACCAGGTATAGAAACTTCTGTAACAAACTGCTAAAGAAGTTGAAAAGGGAACACGAAAAGAGTGAGCTAACAAAAGCTGGTAATAATCCTAGACAACTGTGGTCGGCAATAAACTCACTAACAAATAGGATAACTCAGAAAGAAACCTCCAAACCTCTCCTAAAATTGGCAAACACCCCAAAGCTCTCGGTTAATGGTGTAAATGATTTCTTTGCTGCTGTTGGGGAGCGTCTTGCCGAGAAAATAGTAAGCTACCCAGCAGAGGTTTCTACTGACTCCAGCGATAGAGTCCCCCAAACCATGGTACTCTTGCCTACCGACGAGATCGAGGTGGGTAATTTATTAATGAATCTACGCAGTAGCAGCGCTGTGGGATGGGATATGATATCCAGTGACCTCCTAAAAAGACATCGGTTCTTGATTACTCCACCTATAACATACGTTTGTAATCTTGCACTCTCCACAGGCAAATTTCCGAAAGTTTTTAAGAGAGCTATTATACACCCGATCTTTAAGAGTGGGGACAGAACCCGTGTCGACAATTATAGGCCTATAGCGGTGCTCCCAGCCCTGTCAAAGGTACTAGAAAGAATAATGAACACTAGACTTGTCAATTACCTGGAAACGCATAATCTTCTTTCTTCAACTCAGTTTGGTTTTCGCACCGGTAAATCTACTTCGGATGCAGTCCATGAATTGACGAACTTTGTCGTTACAAACCTAGACAAAGGGCAAAAAGTCCTTGGCATATTCCTAGATCTTGCTAAGGCATTCGACACGGTTTCTGTACCTATACTCGCTGATAAAATGGAGAACCTGGGAATCAGAGGGATTCAACTTCAGCTCTTTAAGGACTACCTCAGTGGGCGTACTCAGTGCGTTAAGATAGATGATTTCCTTAGCGATGAACGCAAAATCACCTACGGCGTGCCCCAGGGCAGCGTGCTCGGCCCGACCCTTTTCCTCATCTATATTAACGACCTGGGTATGCTCACCCTTCCTAAGGGCAGAATTATAAGTTTTGCCGATGACACGGCCCTCCTGTTTAGTGCGGATTCCTGGCGCGATGTGTACTTGTACGCCCAGTCGGGCTTCAATACTGTCACAAAAAGTCTGCGCAGTATCGTACTTACACTAAATGCGAGTAAAACTCATTACCTTACCTTTGCACTAAAAAAATCAAATTTACCTACAGTGTCGGATTCCAGTAAAGTCCACTCGTGCCCAACACCGCATGATGCTGCCTGCACCTGTTTCCACCTTACCAAAGCTGAATCTGTGAAATATCTAGGGGTAATAGTCGACAATACCCTTAGATTTCAACAACATATAGACTCACTCATTACAAGGCTACGTAAACTTATATATGTATTCAAAACTCTGAGACACGTAGCGGATGACAAACTAAAGAGGTCAGTCTACTTCGCCCTCGTTCAGTCGTTGATAAGTTACTGCATAACAACTTGGGGCGGTGCACCTAAAACTTGACTGCTCTTCGTGATGCATCTTTGGCGGGTCGAGGTGGTAACAAGACGGTGTCAGTTGGCTCGCGTGTAGTTGGGTGGAACAAAAACGTCGGCGAGGCTCACCGGGTGGCCAGAACTAGGTTTCTTGATTGGGTGACGTGCGGTAAACCTAAGGGCGGGGACATATACCGAGATATGTGTGAAAGCAGAAGGGTATTCAAATCTAGACTTAAATGGTGTCAAGATCATCAGGACCAATTAAAAATGGACATCCTTGCTGAAAAACACTTAAACGGGGATTTTCGCGGTTATTGGCAGGATACCAAGAAGGTAAATATAAGGCCTGGTCGTCCGGTGAGCGTCGATAGCGTAAGTGAACCAAAGGACATAGCAAATTTATTTAGGTCTCACTTTTCTGTACAACCACTGCTGGGCGGGCAGGTTGCGGCGGTCAATGCTGAGGCCTCCATGGGCGAAATGGAGTCAAGGTTTTCAGCCAAAGAGGTAGGATTAATACGTTCTGGCGATAATTGCCGGGAGATTGGATTGCCCGTATATCGGACATTGCTGTAGCAGGCATATTGCTAGCTGTGTCCGATAATATTTGTCTTATATGTGTGTATGTGTATTTATGTATTCTGGCTGTTGTATGGGTGCTTTTGGGTTACCTACCCGAAATAAATGCTTTGTATTTTTTTTTTTTTTTTGTAAATGTCTATTAACTGCTTCCAAATTACGATCTATTTTTATTTACTTTTTACATATTCCTTTGACTTAATATTTTTATTATTTGACATTAAATACCTAAAATTCTAATTTTTATTGTTGTGAGCGACATGTGGCAGGCTGATGTTACTAAATAAGCTCGACCATCTCTTTTATAATTTGTTGATTTAATTTTGATTATTTTTATTTTTGTATAGGTACCTATGTAATGTGACTGAATGAGTGTATTTGTTTGTATTATGAGTCAGTGATACTCGAATTAAAATTATTTTATTTTATTATTTATTTAAAACCACACTCCTCGAACTCGAGAGGGCCCAGAGAGTTATCTTAAAAGTATCCAATTTTCTCCCATACCGTTATCCTACAGATCTGCTATACAAGCAATCAAAAACCCTAACAGTACGCCAATTATTTATCCTGAACACCCTACTAAAACAACACTCACTACTCACCTATCACCCATCAATGACACATGGCAAGAGACGATATTATAATCCCGTAAGTCGCACTCTTTCTCCCCTTTCGACAGTATTCTCCAACCGCTTCTTTTGCTTTCTGGGACGATTCTTGTACAACAAAATCAATAAAACTCAACTGATTTATAACCTTAATAAAGGACAATGTAAAAAGAAGCTTGCCACGTGGCTACAGGGGCTCAACTATGATGACACTGAAAATCTACTTACCGTATGACTTAATGTTTAGCAACTGCTATTTAATAAACCCTCACCCACACCCTCTCACACACACACGCCCACATACGCACTCTCGCACATACACACACAAAACACATCTTACTCACGTCCTCACTTCATAATGTTTACTAACAATTCCAACACTATACAAACCCTTTTTTTTTATTTTTTTATTTTTATTTTTATTTATTTTCTTTTTGTGTATTTTGTCTTTTCCTTTCGTTTAATATTTATTTATTTTTTAATTTCTTAAACACCTTATGTTAAGCTACAGACTCTAAAAGCTATTATACAACCTTCTAATTTAAAATTTGTTAAATCACTTTTATTATGAGTATCTTACAATGCGAACTGCTAGAGGGCGGAGACCTGGTGACCTGAAACACAGGCCCTTAAAGCCTAGCTTAGGCACCAGTCTCCCACAGTAAACTAAGCAAAATAACATATCATGTGTAAAAATGTCTGTATTGTTTATTGTGGTGAGAAAATAAATAAATACTTACTTACTTACTTGGTTTAACGCTCCGCTTATCAAAATCTTCAAAAACAAAGAACGAGCATGGATAAGGTGGAAAAAACAGCAAAATCTTTTAGATTATGAAAAGTTCTCTGTTTATCGTCGTCGGATCAGTGTTACACTAAGTACATAAAGTCGGTCGAGGACAGCATTCCGGTTAATGTCAGGTACTTTTGGTCATACATCTCCAACCACAGGCGTAGTTCCGGTCTTCCAGCTAACATGTACTACCAAAATATATCATCTATTTGCCCTGGCGAGATAAATTTACTGTTTTCCACATTCTTTAACCCTGTGTACGAGCCTTCAACCTTCGACCCTAAGAGCTGGGTTCCTCCCGATATCCTTGATGAGAAAGCAGCCTGTATTCCCCATATTTATCTCAAAAAGTGTGACGTGCTTAAGTCGTTGTTGTCCTTGGATGTAAATAAGGGGCCTGGTCCAGATGGTCTCTCACCTACATTATTTAAGCATACGGCGCGGCGCAGCAAATCTGTGTTCCGCTCCATATCCTGTTCAACAAATGTTTAAGTGAAGGGGTATTTCCATTCACATGGAAAAGAGCCTTTGTTACTCCCATCTACAAAAGTGGAGATAGAGCCAACATTGAAAATTATCGACCTATTTTTATTCTATCCACCCTATCTAAACTTTTCGAGAGTTTAGTGCACAGTAATTTGTTTCCACACCTGAGACATCTCATCATCGCCCGGGTGTCACCATTGCCAGGATCGCCCAGAGGACACGGTGGAGCACACGGTGGAGGTCTGCCCTGCTTGGGCGGAGCACCGCCGTGTCCTCGTAGAGGCGATCGGCAGCGGCGGCGGCCTCTCGCGCCCGGCTCTGGTGCAAGCCATGGTCCGGGGCGAGAGGGAGTGGGAGGCAGTCGCCTCCTTCTGAGAAGCAGTCATGCTAGCGAAGGAGGTGGCGGGACGGATGAGGCAGTGAGCCTCCCGTCCCAGCCGCCGCGGTAGACGCTCCGGGCGTCGTCGGGAGCCGCGTGACGACTCCCGGCCACCGTAGTCGCGGGCCTGCGGGCGGAGAGCAATCGGTAGCTCACCGCCCGATCAGGACCATGCCCTTGCCGGACGGCGCGTTAGTGTTTCACGCGCGCCTCAAAGAGTTGTCAGCATGATTCGAGGGGCCCCTTAGGGCCGAAGCCTGTCGGGTCAGCGGGATTGTCCGAAAGGGTTACCGCTACCCCGGAACATAAAGGGCAAAGGAAGGAACATGGGTGGGTTTTAGTCAGTAAGAGTCTGACACTCCTTTCCGTTCCACCCAGAGCGGGAGGGGTCATTTGATGATTTCCCATCCGGAAAAAAAAAAGACATCTCATCATTCCCGAACAGCATGGCTACGTTCAGTCGCGATCCACCAGTACAAACTTAATGATTTCTACTCTATTTTTATTTGAAAATATGGATAAAGGCACGCAGGTTGATGCTGTGTATACTGATTTCCGGAAGGCTTTCGACAGGGTGGACCACAAACTACTTTTGGACCAAAATTGCCTTCAACGGCATTAGAGGGAATCTGCTCAGATGGTTTTTCGTACATATTCCACAGAACACAGAAGGTTGTCATCAATGGATACGAGTCTGAATACACAGTTATTGAATCCGGTGTGTCCCAAGGTTCAGTCTTGGGTCCTTTATTGTTTATCTTGCTTATTAACGACATAAAGTCCTGTATGGTTAACTCTAAATTCCTCATGTACGCCGATGAAATCAAAATTTTTAAAACCTGCACAGCATGCAGGACTGCTTGCTACTACAAGATGATCTATGCAGACTTTCGCAATATTGTCTTGATAACAAACTTCATCTCAGTTTGCCAAAATGTCATTATATTTCTTTCACTAAAAATAAGACTAGTATTAAATTTCCTTTTTTTTTTTTTTTTTTTTTTTTTTAAAAAAACGTTGCCCCACACTAGGAATTTCTCCTGTATCGTGGGTGCGTTTACAAACATTTAAACTCACATACACAAACAGCCAGACCCGGAACAACTACTTGTAGGTCATACAAATATTTGTTCCGTGCGGGAATCGAACCCGCGACACGCAGCGCAGCAGTCAATCGCTTAACCACTGCGCCAACCGTGCCGTCACACTAAATGACACAAACTTGAATAAAACTGATTGCACGCGTGATCTTGGAGTACTACTCGATAGTAAGTTACATTTTGATATTCATATTGACAACATTATCAATAGAGCCTTTCAGATGTATGGTTTCATAATGCGGTCTTGTAAAGAATTTAAAAAGACTTCTACTTTCCTCTGCTTGTATAAAACTTTGGTCCGTTCCCAGTTGGAATACGCGGTGCCCATTTGGAGCCCATTTTACGAAAAATATAAGCACAGACTAGAAATGGTACAAAAAAAATGTCTTCGCACTATGCATTATAAGTGTTACCATAGCAAGATTTCCTATGCGGATCTGATGAAACAGTACAACATTGCTTGGAGCACAGACGTACACTGCTGGTGGTTATGGTGCTGTTTGGCATATGCAACGGTAGGTTTAATTGTATGGAACTTTCAAATAAACTATGCTATGTAGTACCTAGGACTGTTAGTCGGCGGGAAGTGCGAGCAACCCGCTTGTTCTGCACAGAGATGTGTAGAACAAATGCTGGGGAGAGAGCTCCTCTCCGCCGATTATTAGAAACGTACAATTCACATTTTATGAACTTAGATATTTTCGCTCTTAGTTAGAACAAATTTAGAAAAATGGCTATTGGTTTACTTTCTGGTCATCCGTAACGATGACTGCTTCTTGCTGATGTTATGCTGTGATCTGACTGGTGACTACGGACTAAATCCGGACGGGTAGCGCTGTCTCGAGTTGGTTTGTGTGACTTTTCTGGTTTATTTTTATTTTTTTACTGTCCTTTTCTATATACGTCCGTTTCCTTACTTCTTTCTTTTAAAATCTGTATGATTCCGTGGACAATAGTGTGGGTTATGCGTTTGTTTACTATTATATCTTAGCTAGCTATTAATACTGTATTGCATAACTTTTTTTTGTCCCAAATAAATTAAATAAAAATAAAATAAAAATATCAATGACATGCCCCGAGTCATTCAACATCCTATCACACTATTTGCTGAAGACAGTACAATTATATTTAGTGGTCAAAATTTACTGACACTTCAGACCGAAATAAACCAAAGTCTTAGCCAAATAATAGAATATCTAAATAATAATAACCACAAAATTGAGGTGTAGTAGTACTACCTATAGTATAAGGTCTATGACCCTATCCATATGAATGTATCTTCTATTAATATATGTAATATGTAAGATGATACGGGAGTAAATAACGCACAATTTGATTTATCTAAAATAGAAAAATCGACAATGAAAGGTTTTTACTTCCAATATTTTAGTAGGTCGACACTGTATTACTTTACTTAGTTAAGCTAGCTATTTTATGAACTTTACTTCTTTTCCATAATACTTTTATCCAATGAGAAATAAATCACTTCACGAGCAGGTTTCAATTCTGTCACTCGAGTCTCCTGTCATTGTCATTCTTGATGTGCAACGTCATGCTAATTAGGCGGCGTTCACAAACTCGTACATTCAGGCTACGTTCACAACATACAGTGTACAAAGCTTACATCTCCCCCCCTCAACAGTGCAAATTAGCTGGGGTTAATTTGAGTGATCAAACTGGGGAATGAGCTTTGTCACATGGTACAATCCCAAGGACTTTTTATTCTTTCCAGTGTTGATTCTACATAGTGAGTCTGATATCATTTCTTCGATCTCAAAAGGACCAATTCTAATTTCATCCATTTTTGATCTGTTTAACTTATTACAGTCCATTATGTAAACCATATCACCTTTTTGAAACTTGTAATCTATTCTATTTTTGTCATAAATGGCCTTGTTCAATTCATGTGATTTTTTTGATCTGAGAAATGCTGTATGTCGGTCTTTTTCCAGTTCTCCGGGTTCCATTTGTTTTTTCTTTAGGTCCATTGGTAATACATCGGTTGGTTCTCCACTTAACAGATATAGAGGCGAATAACCTGTCACTGTGTGGTTTGTTGAGTTGTAGGCTTTCACACAATCCATTGCCACGGTTGTCCAAGCTGTGTTCTTTCCTTTGCTATTCAGGGCACATCTAATCCTATTTACCAGCGTTTGGTTCAACCTCTCGTTATGACCATTTGAAAAAGGAGCATCCACTGCTGTAAAAATTAAATTAACAGAGTGGTCCTTTAAATATTTTTTAAACTCTTTTGAATTCAGTGCTGGATATTGATCGGAGAGCAATATCTCCACTTCATTATCCTTAATTACTTGATCTACCAGTTTTATAAAGTCCTTTGTCAGCTGTGTCTTGGAGCATGAAATGTATGCATAACGTGTGAAATGATCCATCAACAAGTGTAGATACTTTTTTGAAGACCCGTTACCACCAAATCCTCCAATTGTGTCTATGGACATAATTTGGAAAGGTTTTTGTGCTGGTCCTAATTGTGACATGAGTCCATAATTTCTATTTAATCTTGATTTGTTTTTTATACAATCTTCACATTGACGGCAAATCAATTTTATATTATCCAGTAGGTTTGGTGCCGTGTAGAAAGGTCTTATTTTTGACTCAATCTGATTTATTCCTACATGACAGAAATGCTCATGCACCTTTTTAATTAATATCTTACTATAGTCTTCGGACAAAATGATTTTCTTTTTCTTGTTGTTCCGTTTGTAATATATACCATTTTCTCTAATAACACTATGTTTGTTCTTTATGGTTGGATTTTTGTTCTGGTCGTCCAATATCTCCTCAATCCTTACAATATTTACGGTTTTCAAATTATCTTCTTCGTTTTCGTCGCTTTCATACACAGGATTTCTGCTTAAGCAGTCTGCTTCTGTGTTGTTTCTACCTGGGTTGTATTTTATATCAAAGTTGTATTGTGATAGGTAATGAGTCATGTCTCCCAGTTCATCATCTGTTCTATTTTTTATGTTTAGATTTTCTAGCGGCTTGTGGTCTGTATAAATTGTGAATGAGTTTCCTATTAGCCAGTGTTGCCAAAACTTTAAACTTTCTTTTATGGCTAAGCATTCTAAAAATATGGCTTTCTTCTTCTTTTGAGATTCATTCAACTTCCTTGAAAAGTATGCCACTGGTTTGATTTCTCCACATTTCTGTGTTTGTTTTAGTATTGCACCAATTCCTTTTATACTTGCATCAGTGTATAGAAAAGTTGTCGCTTCTCGGTCGAAAATAGCCAGAATTGGGGCAGAGCATAAATTATTTTTTATTGTTTGGAAAGCTTTTTCACAATCAGCTGACCAATTGAAATTTATGTTTTTTCTAAGTAAATTGTGAATTGGGTCAAGAGTTATTGCAGCATTAGGAATATATTTATTATAAAAATTTACTTTACCTAGAAATTGTCTTATTTGTTTCTTGTTTTGTGGTGCTGGAAATTCTGCTATAGATCTGAGGTTGTCTTTCAAAGGTGTGATTGTATTACCTTTTACTATATGTCCTAAGAATTTTACAGACTGTGCTGCAAATTTACATTTTGTTAATTTCAGACGGAATCCTTCTTCAGCAATTGCATTCAGCAGTTTCGCTAAATGATCTATATGTTCATTAAATGTTTTTGAGAACACCATAATATCATCAATGTAGTTCATCACAAAATTTGACAGGTTATGTTTTCTTATAACATTATTCAGGATTCTTTGGAAAATAGCCGGAGATGTTTTCAGCCCAAAAGGAAGGCAAGTCCATTGATAATGACCTTCTTGTGTAACAAAACCTGTCTTTTCTCTGTCACTGATCCTCAATGGTATTGACCAAAAAGCAGAATTAATATCAAGAGTAGTAAAATACTTACAGTTTATCGTTTTTACCATTAGATCTATTAGAGGAAACGGATGTGGCTGTGGGGTAATAATCTTATTAAGATCTCTAAAGTCGATACATAATCTTGACCTTTTTCCTTCATCCCTTTTGAATGCCAATGTTACTGGTGCTGCGAATGGACTATATGATTCTTCAATTAGTTTATTCTTTAGCAATTGTCCAATTTGCTTCTCGATTTCTTGCTTATCATCTAAGGAGCATCTATATGGTCTTTTGGAGCAATATTTCTCTATTTGTAGGTCTATAAATGCTTCATAGTTTTTCACTTGTCCTACATCATATTTATCTTTTGCAAATATGTGTTTGTAATCATTTAATAATGTACTAATTTTTATTCTTTGGTCATGTTCCAAGTTAGTAGTATCTATATCAAATTGGTTCACATCTATGCCCTCATTGAAATTTATTTCGTTATTAAATATTTCTGTGTTAAACTCTCTGGTTTCAATTTCTTGATTACCATATTTTTTGTCTTCTGTTGGGATGATGTATTTATTTGCACTTGGGTTGGCATTTTCCTGCAGTTGGATGTTTAAATTCCCATCATGGGTCAATCCAAACCGCTTTATTGTATCCAGTCCCAAAAGCAAATCATGAGTGAAGTTTTTATCCTTGCAAATAAACGCATTTATTTCCTTCTCAATATACAGTATTTTTCCATTTAATGTTATTAACCCTGTTGTTTTCCCTCCCCCACCAATTGTGTTGAATTTATTTTCAAAGTAGTTTTTCTTTGAATTTGTTACTTTTATTAATTTAGAATTTATTAAGGTTATATTTGAGCCAGGGTGATAAATACGTGTGCATTTCAGTGTGTCATTCAGTATAACCTCAACTTCTATTAATGGGGGGATATTTAGTTTTTTGTATCCTGAAATTCATCAATCTCCAACATGAGGTTTTTACAGTGTTTTACACTGTCATTACTCTTCTTGTCTTCTTTGAACCAGCACATATCTTCAGAGTGGAATCTGTTTTTCTTTCCCATCTTGTAACATATTTGACAAGGTGTTTTTTTTTTACATTCCGCTTCTGTTTTAGTAGAGCTTTTCTTCTCAGTGAAATGTTTTTGTACATTTTTACTCTGATTTTCATACATCCGTAGAGCACTAAACAGAAGAGTTGGGTCTGTCACCTCTTGTCTATCTAGTTTACTTATAATATAGCTTGGCAATCCTGTGACAATTAAGTCAGTGAGAGTTCTGGTATCTATATCACAATTATATTCTAGTAACAGTCTCTGTTTTTTTAATGCATATTCCAGCAGTGAGCCATTTAAATGTTTGAAACTCAGTGCATACATTACAGAGGACCAACTTTTATCTGCAAACGTGTCTAAAAAACTCACTTGCCATTTTTTCCACGGCGAGTTTAAACTGTATTTAATTAACATAGACTCATACCAGTCACTTTCTGACTCATTCAAAAATAATCTCAAAGCACTAATTTTCTCTGTATCATCATATATATCAAACCTTGTACATTCACTTTCAAAACTTTGCAACCATTGTTTGGCATTAGTGATCTTGCTATCAAACTTCTTTAAAACAAATTTTTCTTGTATTCTACTTAAATTATGTTTTTCTTTGTTGACATTGGATTTATCACTTAATTTCTCCAAAATTTGCAATAGTTTTCCATCTGTAATAGATTGGCTTGTGACTTGAGGCATTTCTTGTAAGAAATAATCATTAAACACCATATTTCCAGTATCATCTATGTATAGTTCTAAAACGTCACTTGGCATGGAGATCCACACCTTTCTAGTGTGACCTCTTCTCTGTAATGTTTTTTTTATTTTTAAAAATTCTGGTAACTTTATCAATGGAAGGTGGTGTTTTGCTGCTTGGAAACATGGCGGCATGAGATATGCTACTCCATCCTCTTTTGTTATTGATTTTATAATTATGATGTTATTCTTCGGATCTTCATCTGCTGCCAGCTCAACTTCAAATTGTAATTTTGCCATTATCTACTAATTATCCAATCAAACTCTGATGATTGTCGATTTGTAATATGTAAGATGATACGGGAGTAAATAACGCACAATTTGATTTATCTAAAATAGAAAAATCGACAATGAAAGGTTTTTACTTCCAATATTTTAGTAGGTCGACACTGTATTACTTTACTTAGTTAAGCTAGCTATTTTATGAACTTTACTTCTTTTCCATAATACTTTTATCCAATGAGAAATAAATCACTTCACGAGCAGGTTTCAATTCTGTCACTCGAGTCTCCTGTCATTGTCATTCTTGATGTGCAACGTCATGCTAATTAGGCGGCGTTCACAAACTCGTACATTCAGGCTACGTTCACAACATACAGTGTACAAAGCTTACATATATTAACACATTTATACTCTTGCAGTCAGTAATTAAAGGTAATCGCTTGAGAACAGTTGTTTCAATAACACTACATCCCCACATGGCGACCCTTGCCATTTTTGGGGCACGTGACGCGACTTCTATCTCGGCGTAGTGTTACGGCTCCAAAGCAAAGTAAATAAATTAAACTCTTTGTAATAAATTGGCGTGAGAATATTTGTGGATAATGGAACTTTCGTAATTAAAATGAATCAAGTACATTTAAAAAGTTAATTTAACGTCCGGAAATCAGTGAGAATGTGTCGTTCCAACGTAGAAAAGGAGACGGTCTTCGTGAACCAGAATTCTGCTGGTTCCAATAATGCACACGTTGAAGAATTGAAGGCACATATTTCGACGATCAGTATTATCCTCATAGTAATTTGCGTTTTACTGGGTCTTGGCATTATATATTTTGCGTGGAAGCAGTACAGGAATTGTCACCATTCCTGGATCAGGGACCAGATTTTGCAGAACAGCCTGCGACGATCGTTCAACCGTTCCAGAGCAATTCGCGGAGAAGAGCAAGCAAATCTTCCAATGACGTAGAAGTCGGAGTATTCATCATACTCATCTGGCAGCTGTGCGGTATCATTTATTTAGTGAAGTGCATAGGTACTAAGTGCGTCTCAAGTGCGTTGTGCGTATTATAGTGCGTAAGATGAATTCGCGAATCATCATATAAATAAAGAGACAATAAAATGATAATAGACATTAAGAATTAAAATAATGAACTCTAAGATAAATTAGCAGTTTAAGTTTGTTTGGAGTGATCGTATATCATCATGTATCATCTTACACGCTGTGTCCCCTACTACAGTAATTCACTGTGGGAATCGGGTATGTATTAAATGGTTTAATTAATATATATTACTGTTGCATGAGGGAATGGAAGATGAATTGTTACTTTGTTTAAATGATCTTATATCAATAAGGAAATATTTAATTAAAAAGGGAAAAACACGATTTAAGGGTAATATTGTTAAGAATAAATTATGTGAGGTTGAAACAATTTATGAGAAAAGTAAAGGATTAATAAAGCTCTTATCTACAAAACCAGGAGTAAAATCAGAATTGTTAAAATCGTTATCAGTTACGAAAAGCGAAATAGAATCGTGTTATTCGCAAATTAATGTTTTGTGCGCTGTAATTAAATCAGACTGTGATAGTGACAGTGATATTTCTGAAGCAAGTCCAAATTCAGAATCAATCATGGAGTTCGATTTAAAAACGGCATGTAGTTTGATTCCAGCAATGACCAATAACGAAAATAATATCAGAAGTATCATTGACTCTATAGAAATGTACGCAGACATGTTGTCGGAAACGGGGAAAAAGTTACTAATGACTTTCGTTTTGAAAAGTAGATTATCAGAAAATGCAAAATTACGTATAACCAATAATTACACATCTATGAACGATTTTGTCAGAGATTTACGTGTTGCACTTTTACCAAAAAAATCGTTTACTGCAATACAATCACGATTACAAAACGCAACGCAAGGCTGGCGTACAATTGATCAGTTTGGAACAGAATTAGAAAAGTTATTTACTAATCTGACCATATCGCAAGCAAATGGTAATTCTGATAGTTATTCCGTACTCAAGCCCATAAACGAAAAATTGGCAATTAAGCGATTCGCAGATGGATTGAAGGATTCGAGACTAAGTACGATTATTGCTGCACGTAATTATGACAGTTTAAAGGACGCGATCCAGGCAGCGAAAGATGAAGAGTTGACATCGGCATCGACTTCGACCAACGAAAATGTCATGCAGTTTTCACACCGCGGAAGAGGTAAGTTTCATAACAATAACAACAACTTTAGGAATGGCCGTGGTTCTCATAGTCAGCAGTTAAACCAACGCAGTCGAGGACATCATTATCAGCATAATTCAAATAATTTGAGAGGTAATTTTAGCCATAATTCAAATAACTTCGGCAGACGAGATTTCAATAACTCACGTGGGCGATCATCCCATAACTATCGTGGTAACGGACGTGGACGAGATTATCAAACTTCGAACGAGAATCGATCGAGTAATGAAACTCGTAGTAAAGGTCGTACCAATAGAATATTTTATTCCAGCAATGAACAAGATAAGAACGATAGTATGCCTACAACAAACGAAATGCAGTTTTTTCGATCTTAAACATAACATTTTAGCTTTGCAAGGTAAGGCAAAATTTTTAGCATTATACATAGGTAATAGGAAATATTATTGGTTAATAGATACCGGAGCATCTTTGTCCGTAATTAAAAAAGATGCGTTACCATACGATAGTGCGGTAATTAGAGATGAAACCATCATAAATGGTATTGGAGGTAAAATTAGTTCATCAGGGTTTTTTCAACTTAGCTTGACTCATCGTGATGACCAACACTTTGTTGACTTTAATATCAAGCTTCATGTTTTTGATAACATACCATTAAAGGCAGATGGAATATTAGGTTTAGATTTTCTTTGTCAGTACGCTTCAAATATAAACTTAGAAACTAATGTCATTAACCTATCTAATTATGGAAAGTATTATTCATTAGAACTAAGTGATGTCATAGATTACTCAGCTGAGGTGTTACATATCCCAGCACGAAGTGAGTCGATACATTATTTGCTATTAAATATTGAGAATATGAATGACTGTATTATCCATAGCGAACAGTTAGCGGAAAATGTTTTTCTAGCGGGATGTATTGGACGAATAAAAAATAATAGATTACCGGTTAAAATTTTGAACACTAACGAGCATGATATTTACCTACCAACTTTTCAACCACAGATATATTCAATTGAAGAGTTTCACTTATGCAATTTTAAATCAAACGCTAACAGTTTAGAACGAGCAAAGAACTTATTAAACATTTTAAATTTAAATCATTTAAAAATGGACGAACGGAAATCAATTGAAGAATTATGTTCTAAATATTCGGATGTTTTCTTTTTACCAGGTGATAAGTTAACGACTACAAGTGTTTATGAACAATCCATAACTATAAAACCAAATACAAGTCCGGTTTATACGAAGCAGTACCGATTGCCGCATTCTTTGAAAAATGAAGTAAATAGGCAAATTCAAAAAATGATTGACAATGACATTATAGAAGAGGCGAAGAGTGAATGGTCGAGTCCTGTTTTACTGGTACCAAAAAAAAGTAGCAACGATAAAAAATGGCGACTAGTGGTCGATTATCGGAAGCTTAATGACCGTATTGTAGACGATAAATTTCCTTTGCCAAGTATTACGGAAATTTTAGATTCGCTCTCTGGCTCAGTCTATTTTTCGCATTTAGATCTTAACCAAGGATATTACCAAGTAGCTTTAGATAAAAACAGTAGAGAGTATACAGCGTTTACAACTAGTACTGGGCAATACCAGATGAAGAGGCTACCTATGGGATTAAAAACAAGTCCGAGTGCTTTTAGTAGAGTAATGTCAGTTGCTATGTCTGGGTTCATCATCATCATCATTTCAGCCGATAGACGTCCACTGCTGGACATAGGCCTCCCCCAAGTGTCGCCACATTGACCGGTCCCGTGCGACTCGCATCCAGCGGATTCCCGCAACCTTCACCAGGTCATCGGTCCACCTAGTGGGAGGCCTTCCAACGCAACGTCTTCCGGTTCGCGGTCGCCACTCCAGAACTTTTCGGCCCCATCGGCCATCCGTTCTGCGAGCAATGTGCCCTGCCCACTGCCACTTAAGTTTGGCAATTCTTCGGGCTACGTCGGTAACCTTGGTTCTCTTGCGGATGTCCTCATTTCTGATTCGATCACGCAAGGAAACTCCGAGCATAGCCCTCTCCATTGCCCTTTGAGTGACTTTAAGCCTTCTGATGAGGCCCATGTCTGGGTTAACATACGATAAATGTTTTATATATTTAGACGATTTAGTAGTCTTTGGGAGAAATTTAGATATCCATAATAAAAACTTAACAGACGTCTTGGAAAGACTTAGGAAAATTAATTTAAAATTAAATCCAGAAAAATGTAATTTTTTAAAGAAAGAAATTCTTTATTTAGGGCATTTAGTATCAGAAAATGGAGTCTTACCCGACCCAATTAAAGTAGAAGTATTGAAAAATTACCCTGTACCAAGTAATACCGATGAAGTAAAAAGATTTGTAGCATTTTGTAACTATTATAGGAAATTCATTAAAAACTTTGCAAGAATAACTTGTCCATTAAATAAATTAACTAGGAAACATGTACCATTTGTTTGGACTGAAGAGTGTCAAAGAGCGTTTGAAGCAATGAAACATGCTTTAAGTACACCACCAGTATTAGATTTTCCAGATTTTTCAGAAAATAATGAGTTTGTCATTCAAACAGATGCGTCAGGGACGGCTATTGGAGCAGTCTTGTGCAATCAAAATATGAAACCTGTAGCTTATGCTAGCAGACCTCTGAATAAAGCTGAACTCAATTATCCAACCATTCAGAAAGAGTTAGTTGCAATTGTTTGGGCTGTAAAGTATTTTAGACCCTATGTATACGGTAAATCATTTACAATTATGACAGACCATAAGCCATTAATATATTTATTTTCAATGAAGGACCCATCTAGCAGACTACTTAAATTTAGACTAGCACTAGAAGAATACGATTTCAAAATTTTATATTTAAAAGGAAAAGATAATAGCATAGCAGATGCATTATCTAGAATTAATATAACATCGGATACTTTAAAACAGATGAATAATGAAATTTCTTTAGTTATGACTAGAGCTCAGAAAAAACGTTTAGATGTAGGAAAACAACTAGATACACCTAGTTTTAGTAAACGAGACGAAACGTGGCCTGATCAACCACGAGTAGTTGAGGTACTAAAAATTCCGAATAATTCTGTAGAAATGAGTTTTATAGGAAGTGATGAATTAAATAAATTAAAAAGACAAAATAATATAGATGAAGAAAGGGAATGTTTTATTTATAACAATCGAAAGAAGATGTTGTATATTAATCTTAACTTTAGAGCACAACTTACGCGAGCCGAATTTGTGACTAAGTTAGGTCATTTTTGCAAACGAATAGGTATAAATGAGCTATGCATAGTAAAAAATAAGGAATATGAGAGTTTTATTAAAGATGTATTAAAAGAGATAAAAGACAATAAGGATTGGACCGGTCCACGTATTTATGTATTGAGAGGAGTTAGGAGAATTTATAATGAAGAAGAAAGAAAGTATATTTTACATGACTTTCACCTACTACCTACCGCAGGACATGCAGGAGTACGTAGGATGACCAATAATATTAAGAGACATTTTTACTGGCCAGGCTTAGACAACGATATTAGACAATTTGTGAGTAAATGCATTAAATGTCAGAAAATGAAGCATTGTAGGTATATCAAGGCGCCCATGGAGATAACTACAACGGCTTCACATGCTTTTGAAAAAATTTATCTGGACGTCGTAGGTCCATTAGAAAAAGACATTGAAGGAAATTGTTATATTTTGACACTGCAGTGCGAGCTTACTAAGTTCGTAGAGGCCTATCCTTTGAAAACGAAGGAAACCGTAAGTATTGCTAAAGCATTAGTTAATAATTTTATTTTAAGATTTGGAATACCTAATACCATCGCAACTGATCGTGGAACAGAATTTGTATCGTCAGTAATGGAACAGGTATGTAAACTTTTATGTATAAATAAATTAATGTCAACAGCGTATCACCATCAATCCATCGGTGCGCTCGAAAATTCACATAAAAATTTAGGATCGTTTTTACGAATACAGTGTAATGGTCGAAAAGACACATGGAGTCACTGGCTACCATTTTGGTGTTACAGTTTCAACAATACAGTTCATACAGAGACAAAGTACACACCATTCGAACTGGTATTTGGTAGAGCTAGTATAGTACCATCTAGAGTTAGTCAGTACATAGAACCATTGTATAATCCAGAAAGTTATCCTTTAGATCTTAAGTATAGGTTACAAGTAGCACATCAAGATGCTCGTAATAATCTATTTATAAGTAAACAAAACCGTAAGAGTTGTTATGATAAGTCTTTAAATAATGTGACATACAGTAAAGGACAACAAATTTTAATTAGAAATGAAATAGCTAATAAGTTAGATCCCCAATGGGAGGGACCATTTGTTGTTTTAAATGATTTAGGTGTTAATGTAGAAATATTAAAATTTAATAAACCCTATTTAATCCATAAAAATAGAACCAAACCTTTGGTAACATAAAAAATTATATTAAGTTATATTTACGTAAAAAAAAAAAAAAAAAAAAAAAAAATAAAAAAAAAAAAAAAAAAAAAAAAAAAAAAAATTGTAATGTATAGTATAAGGTCTATGACCCTATCCATATGAATGTATCTTCTATTAATATATTAACACATTTATACTCTTGCAGTCAGTAATTAAAGGTAATCGCTTGAGAACAGTTGTTTCAATAACACTACATCCCCACAAAATCAATTTAGAGAAATCCCACATAATATCTTTTAAACAACGAAATAGTAACGGCCCTGTGAATCTAGATATACAATACCAAAACACAGCTATAACTGAAACAAACAACACCAATTTTTTAGGATTGTGGCTTGATACAAATATGAGATGGAGTAACCACACTGATAAGTAAGTACCAATACGCACTACACAATTTAACTAAAATTTTGTCTCAGAAAGCAGTTCTAACTGCATACCATGCATACGTGACCTCTACACTGCGCTATGGCGTTATTTTCTGGGGAAACTACACAGACAGAGAACTAATATTCAAGACTCAGAAGAAATGCCTACGAGCTATGTGCCAAATTAAGGTCACGGATAGCTGCCAGCCTTATTTCACAAAATTAAAAATATTGACCTTACCGTGCCTGTTTATATTCGAAATAATAATGTTTGTTACAAAAAAATTCCATCTCTATAAAACACTTCGCTCCAAACGACATCCAAACACATTTGTTTCTAAGTCTCACAAAACTGCACTCTACTGAAAAAGCTTTCTGGGTATGGCAACAAAATTGTTCAATAAACTCCCCAATAATATAAGAGGCATAATTAATATAAAATTATTTATAAATAAATTTATGGACTTTCTAATAAAAAAGGCTTACTATTCTGTTACTGACTTTCTAGATGATAAAGATTGTTAATTTATATGCTAGGGTTTTTTGTTATGTAAATTAGTTGTCCCGTAGACATAAATTAATTTGTTGTAGTTATGTTTAATTTCTTTTTTCTCATTTTGACACTTTCCTAAAATTCATAATACTAATTTTGTTTTACAGTTTTATAATTTTTAATAATTCCTATATTCTATCTTCGTTATTTGAATATTGTTAAAATGTTTATTAGTGATTTTATGTTTCATGTGATGTGATTAAATAATATTAATGTAAATTATTTCACTAAGTAAATTTTTATTACTCTTAATATTTGCACGCCATGTCAAATGGCAAACATGCAGTTCTAATTTATTATTGTCATCCTACATACATGAATAATAATTTGTGTATGTACACACATGTTTATGCAAATAAATAAATATTATTATTCCCTTTATTTAAATGTAAACATATAAATTATATTTTTAAATATTAGAATATAAAATATATAAAAACATTTAAAAATATAAAAAATAGTAGCCCACGGGTATCGGGAACAGGGTCCAAGCTACCGGCGGTCAGGGCTCCAGAGAGAGGAATCTCCTGACAATGCGAGCCGTGTCCAGAAGTACCGCTTTCTGAATCAAGCCCTTGATCCAGCTGCCCAACGAGAGCCTCCTCAGGTGTTGGTCGAGGCTCTTGGCTATTAAGCCATTGGCTGTCACGATTATCGGCACAATGATCGCTGAGTGCACATCCCACATGTCGACAACCTCGCGAGCCAAGTCAAGATACTTGATTTGTTTATCTTTCTCGGCTTTCACGAGGTTCTCATCATGCGAGACGGTTATGTCAACAATCATTGCGCGCCGCTCTGATCGATCCACCACCACTATATCAGGCTTATTGGCAACAATAGTCCCGTCAGTGATGATGGATCGATCCCAGTACAATGTGATATTTCCATTTTCGAGAACTGGGTCGGGCACACACCTGTAGTACGGCACCTCAGATTCCACATGGTTGTATTTCAGAGCAAGTTGCTGATGGATTATCCTAGCTACAAGGTTGTGTCTATGCAAATACTCTCCGTTAGCTAGACGAGAACACCCGGAAATAATATGCCTGATTGATTCCCCCGGCCGGTGGCATGGCCGACAGATGTCAACCGTGCCGTCTTTCACAATAAATCTTCCGTAATTGTTCGTCATCATAACTTCGTCCATAATTGCACAGACAAAACCTTCGGTTTCTCCAAAGAGGTCACCGAAACGCAGCCAGGCTACGGACGCTAGTAGATCTACATCAGGCCCATGTAGGGCCCGGAAGAAGCGTCCGTGAAGTAGAAGTATGGCAGAGTAAGGAACTCTGCCATACCTTCATGCGTTCATTAGTGTCAAGCACTACTGGTTTTCGCCAGTTCTCTTTACCCAAGGATAGCGGGATGAGACCCTTGTCCACCGCGACTACATCTCGATGCATCCCCACGTCGGTTTCTAGGAAATATGCCCTGAGACTGCATAACTCGCGATTGTGGAGGTTCTTAGCGTTTAAAAAGCCTCGACCTCGACACTTTCGCGGGATATACAGCCTCATTACCGATGACCGTGGGTGATGCATTCGATTTGCAGTCAGCAGCGTACGCACCCTCCTATCCAGGGCGTCGAGTTCGGTCTGAGTCCATTTGAGTATGCCGAAAGAGTGCATCATGACCCAACCGTTGAAGGCGCGCACCTTGTTTCCGCCTGGTAAAAGACTACTAAATGCTTTATTCAGGCGGCCTAAGAAGCGCTCCTTCAACGATTGCTTCATTGAATGTCAGTAACATTGATGCCCAATGCTTCCGACATACCCAAATATTTATAGGTTTCGGATGCTGAGAGGGCTCTAAGGTTTTTGGAATCCGAGAGTTTAGTTCCCACGGATTCCACAATCTCCCCTCGCTTTACATGCATGACCGCACATTTGTCCACACCAAATTCCATCCTGATGGCGCTACTGAAGGTTTCTGTAATTTTCAGTAGCTCCATCAGTTGCAAATTGTTGGGGGCAAAGAGTTTTAGGTCATCCATGTAGAGGAGGTGAGATATAACCTGACCACCTCTCCTCAACCGATAGCCTAGACCTGAATCTTCCAGCAGTGTGCTTAGAGGATTCAAGGCTAAGCAGAACCAAAGCGGACTCAAACTGTCGCCCTGGAATATGCCTCGCTCGATCCTTATCGGCTCGCTATTCCTCTGGATATTTCGACATCCTGGATAGCGAAGGACCGTCCTCCATTGCCCCATACACGTCATCAGGAAGGTGCGCAGAGTTGTATCTACTTTATACAATTCCAGCACCCTCATGAGCCATGTATGTGGTACCGAGTCATAGAACTTCTTATAATCTATCCAACATGTCGACAGATCCTTTCGGGAACGACGAACCTGTTGGCTAATGGCCATATCAATGACGAGTAGCTCCTTAGTACCGCGGGACCCATTCTTACATCCATTTTGAGAGGCAGACATAATGAAGTTGGTGTCTATATAATAATAATTTATTTATTTAACTTGACAACATAGGTCCAATGGTTAGTACAACAATAACTTATCATCTAAGGGTTAGTAATATTATTTAATTAAAACATTATTCATCCCTGCCGCACGAGCAACCGGACAGCATGCCTAAATATTGGTGCATCGTGTTTATCGGCTAGGGTTTTCAAAATGCTGTTGGTGCTAACCCATATATATGTTATATGTTACCCATATATATGTTATGTGTTGTTATATGTTTGATAATTTTAGCTCTCAAAATGGATGTACGAACTTTATAAACCGTCGCACGTCGTGGTAAACGTCGTAATGTCGCACTTCAGGCAGTCTCCAAGTGGGGCGAAGCCAACCTTGTGGGATTCAATGCCGCCAAAACACAAGCGTGTCTGTTCACCGCCAAAAGGAGCCCGTTCACCCTAGCTCCTGCTTTTCAGAATGTATCCTTGGAGTGCACCGACCGCCTTCAGCTCTTGGGAGTTGAAATTTCCTCAAGCCTAAACTTTGGGCGGTTCATCGAGTCCAAAGCCAAGATGGCTGCTAGGAAACTTGGGTTATTGCAAAGGTCCGGCGGTACTTCACACCGGGACGGCTTCTAATGTTATACAAAGCGCAGGTCCGATCGTATGTGGAGTACTGCAGCCACATATGGTGCTACAAAATGCCATCTAGCAGCTTTGGACTCAGTGAAGAGGCGTGCGAAGAGGCTAATTGGTGATCCAAATTTGGTTAAGACCAATCTGCAAAGCCTGGAGCACAGGCGTAGGGTAGCCAGCCTTTCGGTATTCTATAAGATGCATTCTGGAGAGTGTGCGGGGGAATTACATGACTTAATTCCGCCATCACCGTTCCATCATCGGACAACCCGTCGCGCGGCGAGTTTCCACCCTTACGTTGTTGAAACTGCTACGATCCGGACGAAGCGTTTCGCCTCGTCATTTATACCGCGAACATCGAAGGACTGGAACAATTTGCCTGCAGCGGTTTTCCCGTCCGATTATAATTTAAGTGCCTTCAAGGCTAGAGTAAATAAGCTCATGATAAATTAGTGCGCTTTACCATCAACGATTGCATCACTGTTTTCCATCAGGCGGGATCGCAGTCAAGCACTAGTTTATATCATTAAAAAAAAAATACTTAGCCACGAATTATATATTTTAAAATTGACTTTTATACCTTTTTGGAAAGCTTACAGAATAGGCAAGTTGTTTTAGTTATTTGTACGATTAATGTCATAGAAATTTTTGTGACGAGACAACATTTTTGAAGCGTAAAATGAAAATATTGGTAAGATATTATTCTCATATCGCTCATTATTTTAATTATTTTGTTTAATTAAGTAGTTTTAATTATGTCCATAGCTTAATTAAAGTGCCAGCTACAACATCATTTTAATGGTACCCATTCAAATATGTAGTTTTTTTTTATTTGGAATTAAATGTCAAATTTTGGGTAAATATCGAAAAACCCTTAAAATTCAAATATCTCGAAAACTATTGAATTTCGGCCATACATATGGGGGGTTCAATTTGTTGCATTTTAGCCCCCTTATCAGCCCCTGACGGATATACGTCGAATTACCAGTAACCCTGTATAAACCTAAGTTCAACTGCATTTCTTGGTTTAACATTGAACTCTAGATACTAATTTCGGCTGACTTGGCAAGTTGTCCTTGTCCATATATTTTTCATTAACAGTAATATTGGGTTCTAATCTTTTACTTTGCGCACGTGTCATCATAACACATGAATACTAGCTAATTTCTTTCAACTCTTGTGAGGTCATCGTAACGCGAAATAGCGCGTCTGCGGCCACATTCTCTTTACCTTATAGTATTCAATGAAATAGTCATACTCATAGATATAGGAATGAAGGAGATATGCCCCGGTAGTTGAAAATGTATCATAACTCCATGTCGTTAAATCGACCCCACTACAGCGCCACTACTACCTACACATGTAGTTCAGTAAAAGCAATAGATGCAGAGTCGCGCACACACTTGCAATTCATAAATCAGAACGTACACACAATTATACAACAATCAATTATAAACCTTAACTCGTCAAACACAGCGTGTATTTACCATGCACCGTACAACTTACTCACATAAAAACATCTGTCGCTATCGTTGTGCTGTGCAAAAGCCATTTATTTTACATATATACTAGTGATTGACTAAATCGGAAAGTTATCGATTCTCCCATTTATTTTTAAAAAATATTTTCCTTTAAAATCTTACCGTTTTAGGGTTCCGCAGTAAAACACATAAACATGCTACTTTATACGTGAGCAGCACGACACTGTGAACTGAGATATCAATCAGTTGAGTGAGGAGTACCTGTTGCTCGCGCGACGCGGGCAGGCGCGACTCGCCCGGCCACCTCCTACACGTTGACTGTCACAGACGCAGCTGGTATCCGTCAACATTAGCTATATTTCCTTATTCCGACTCAACGGATGATATCAGAATCATCATCATCTGCCTAGCCTTTTCCCTACTACATATGTTGGGGTCGGCTTAACCTTGGATCGACCCGTGCAGCTGCTATTATTTAGCCACGAGCCCCGTTAAAGTGTCAAAATCGTAGCACTTCAGTATCTAATTATATTCACGAATTGTGGAGTACACAATAACTCCACTGATCCCATTAATAGCTGCGTATTTTGATTACATAATGTTTAATAATTCTGTAGATAACAAGTCCTTATCTATCTAAATGATTCAAACATTTAATTAATCACGACAATGAAGCAGTTTTAAATCGTTTACATTATACTATTTTTAATACCAAGTCGCAGTTGTTTTTATCTATGTATGATTTATGTTCGTTCATGTTGAGTTTCATGTTATACAGTCGAGTCATGTTTAGTTGGCAATCTTCGCGGCCTCATGCCTGCTACTAATAACAGTCGGCAAAAAAGGGCGAGGCGGGGTGGGGTGAGGGTGACCCAGCAACCAGCAAACACTTGCCAAATGAAGCTGCTATTTAGATAGAAGGCATAATCATATGCTCAGCAGAATATATGTACCTCATGACAACACATCAGCACGGTAATGTTATCTCAGTAAGTGAATAGTGAAACAATGCAAGTGCAGTGCAAGGGCACCGGTGCACCCTGAGAGGCTGGGCCACACACGCACGCGCACCTGTTGACTTGTTGCTATAGCCATGTCTGTGAGGTGAGCCCGCCGCCGCATATTTAGGTACTACCTACCTACTAATCGCCAGCTCCCGCTTAAGTATATCCTATCTTCCCGCTGCACAGCTGATGCCTGCGAGTATAGTACCTGGCGACTGGCATATGCAGGTATATGTTTATACACACTGTCTTCGAGACTATCCTTTTTTTTTTTTCCGTCATTCTATGCTTAGATATTATTCGTACATACACAAACGAGTAATATGTATGTACCTATTTAATACTACATAAGTCAGCTGTGTTTTGATAATTAACCTTCCAACAATGATTATTGAGCACAATGTCTTATCAGTGCACGGCCACTGCCACAGTGCACGCTGTGCGCAGCGGCAGTGTGTCCGCTGCACAGTGTGCTACACGTATGGATCATACATAATATAATAGAAATCATCGTTTTATTTCATTGACATTTTCCTGCCGTGCAAGGTTGAGTCAGTTCAATGACTTCATCTGTCGGAAGTTATTCTAGAAGGCAGTCGGTATCAGCTGATATTACATCACAACATTCTTGAATGAATTCGTTATCGAAATTATTGGACGATCCCTATATAGAACACATTATTTTAACGGGCGACTTTAACCTACCTGAACTTAACTGGATTAATGCAAACTCATACATGGTGTGTGCCACTAATAATACCTATTCAGATACTAGTAGGCATCTACTAAACTTTTGCTCACGATTTGACTTGAATCAATTTAACATTCTCAATAACTGTAACGGACGTATTCTCGACCTGTTTTTTTTGTAATACACATGCCGTCGCTTATAATCCTAATACTACTCTTCTACCTATAGATACCCACCATCCTTCATTTTATATACGAATACCATTTAAAAAACCCTCGTGAATGCCTAAACAGTCAAATATAAAACCACTAAATCATCACAAATCTAATTACAATGCAATAAATACAGACATCGGAAACGCTGATTGGAACATCTTTCTTGATAATTTACCACCTGATGAAGTCGTATCTATTTTTTACGAAAAAATATACGAAATTATTATATTACATACTCCCGCTCACAACCTTAAAAACTTTAAATTCCCACGCTGGTTCACTAAATCTCTTTTGCATTTATTTAAAATGAAATCTCGAACGTGGATTAAGTGGAAGATATATGGAAACATTAGTGACTACGAACTATTTTCTATTTACAGAGCAAAATTCAAAAAACAGGCTGATATATGTTATAAAAAATATATGAATTTTATAGAGGACAGCGTGGCAAATAACGCTAAAGCTTTTTGGACTTATGTTTCTAATCGTAACTCCACTAATAGTATCCCAGCTACAGTTCACTATCTCCAACAGTCTTCCAATGACCCTACTACTACTTGTGACTTGTTTTCAACGTTTTTCCAATCCGTTTACGAACCGTCTACTTTCGATCATACGTCATGGGTACCGCCTCCCGCTAATCCTGATAATTATATTAATCTTTGTAACTTGCACTTTCCTTTATACAAAATTCAAAAAGAACTCAAATCACTGAATGCCTCTAAGGGTCCTGGGCCAGATGGTATTCCTTCGATCTTTTTAAAAAATACTTGTGACACATTGTGCTTTCCCTTGTTCATATTATATAATAAATGCCTTGCCAGTGGTGTATTCCCTGATGTCTGGAAACGAGCAAGCATTGTTCCAATCCATAAATGTGGCTCTAGGGATGATGCATCTACATATCGTCCCATCTCTTTGCTGTCGGGGCTTTCAAAACTTTTTGAAAGATTAGTGCATAGTGAGATTTATCCTATCATTCAACGTGTAATATTAAAAGAACAACATGGGTTCGTCAGAGGAAGGTCCTGTATAAGTAATCTCCTTATTTTCACAACACATCTGTTTGAAGGCTTAGACAAGAGGCAGCAAATTGATGCTGTATACACAGACTTCCAAAACTTCTTAGGGCCCCTTCTTTTTATCTTATTCATCAACGACATCAAAGATTGCTTTAAGAATTCAAAGTTCCTATTAAACGCGGATGATTTGAAAATTTACAAAAATATTGTTGTTCAAACCGACTGTTTAGATTTTCAGAGGGATCTTGACTGCTTCTCGGAGTACTGCAGTGTCAATAAGCTTCACATTAGTGTTTCTAAATGTCACAGCACTACGTTTACTAAGAAAAAACATGTGATGAATTTCAATTACTTTCTTGGAAATACTGCCCTAAACAAGTTTTCATCCCTCCGTGACCTAGGCGTAAATCTTGACTCAAAGCTCCATCTTGACACCCATGTAGACAACATAGTCAACAAAGCTTGTAAAATGTTTGGTTTCGTAATGAGAGCGTCTAGAGAATTTCATCGGCCTTCTACCTACTTGCACCTATTCAAATCAATAATACGGCCACAACTTGAATACGCAGTACCCATCTGGAACCCTTAGTACAAAAAGTACGTTGAGATCATTGAGTTAGTTCAACGTAAGTACCTACGTTCCATGCATTACAGATGCTTTAAAACCAAAATGTCATATCAATTATTGCTTGAAAAATATAACTTCATGACCCTACAATCCCGTCGCACCCTAATTGAAATGTTGACTCTGTTTGGTTAAGCCGCAATAAATTTGATTCAAGTACTGATCTTGTGAACAGTTTGTGCTTCCTGACCCCTGATTTTGTCGAACTAACTCAGGCGCTCGCTCGCCGTTACATTGCCTGGTTGACACCTACAATAAACAGTTTGGCTCTACTGATATTATGTTTCTCAGCAAAGCTAAGTTTAAGAGTGAAATTACGACTATTTTAAGAGATCAAAGCCCTGGTAATTAGCTAATAGATGCTTTTTAATCCTTCTGCTATCAGCTGGCTATTCTGTATAGTAATCTGTGGATAACGTCTTGAGCGTATTTGTTACTTTTATTATAAGTTTTTATATTGTGTGCCTACTATGTAATATACTGCTGTTATTCCTATCAAATAAAATAAAATAAAACATTGTCACGGCTCCCGGCGCGGCGGTCAAGGAGACGAGCAGTCAATGATCTGCACCGCGACGTGTTCCTACACTTGCACAGTGATGCACTGGTACCTACTCGCTCACCAGAATATAGGAAAAATATAAGGAAACATGATTGATTGATATTGTAGTCTTTGGTAGTAATAACATCGATTGCGTGTTCGTTGTGTATGTACCTACCGACATAGTCGCCGTCAACCATCACATTTCGCAAATAAAATACCCGAGTACCTATCTTGCTACACTACCTACCTACGTTGCTATTTTGTTTATGAATACATAAACGATAATATATCGGAAAATAGGTACCTAGATACCTACTTCCTGTTGTATTGATACTAATCAAACCCTACAAAAGACTTAAAAACTCACAAACATTCTTAGTTCACCTCCGGCCTCCGGTTAGCAAACGAGGAAATTATATACATATTCAAGTAAATCATGGTTTCATAAAAGATATATTACAGACTAGCTTGTGCGCGCGGCTTCGTCCGCATAGATGTCGGAAATTATCCCATTGAAACATACTACCGAGACAAAAAGTAGCCTATTTTAAAGCATTAAGTCAGCCTTTGTATCTTTAGGTTTACGAAAAGTTTAAAACCAATATTATAAATGCGAAAGTAAGTTTGATTGTTACGCTTTCACGCTAAAACGGCTGAACGGATTTTAATGAAATTTGGCACACACATAGACCATGAGCTGGGTAAGGATATAGGCTACTTTTCATCCTGGATTGCAGACGAAGTCGCGGGCAACAGCTAGTAATTAAATATGTACGTATGTATGTGTGTAGTGTTATTTTACTTGATGATTCTATATTTTATCTTTTATTTTATCTTGTGTTCGTGTATATACAAATTGTATCTTTAACTACTGTAATTGGTTTAAAACCGTTTTAATTAAAGAAATAAATAAATATGTTACTCCAGAACATCAGCTATCTGCCAGTGAAAGTCCCGTCAAAAATGGTCCAGCCGATTCGAAGATTAGCCGGAACAAACAGACAGACAGACAAAAAATAAAAAAATAAAAAAAATTATAAGTATGTAGCGTATATATTTTAATACGCATTTAGTAAAATCTATTATTTTGATACTACATACAGACACTTCAATTGTATTTATTTGTATAGACAGGTACCTAAAAATTAGCATCCGGTTGAACTGGAAGCCGACCCCAACATAGTTGTGAAAACGCTAGGCAGTATTCTGTCCTATTCTATTTTTTTATACATACACACCCGCGACTTCGTCCGCGTGGATTTCGTACTTTCTCCTAATTTTTTAAGATCCTCCATCCTTCAAAAGCTTGTTTTTGAAAATTATGATTAAGATCTTATAATTTAATCCGAAAAGCTTCAAGTTCATAAATGAAAAGAACAAAATTGTTCATAAAACTATGTCCTGGCTTTTCACTGTTTTTTTTAAATCGTTTGGTACGTTTCAATTGTTTGACTAAAACGTTATTTAACGTCACTAAAAACAGTGATATTCACAGTGTTAACACTAGAAATAAGGACAAACTACGCCCCCTTTCACAGGCTTCATAAGGTTCACAACTCATTTGTTGGGCTTGATATAACCTTTTATAACAAGATACCCTCTTCTTTGCTAGACTTGCCTTTCAATGCGTTTAAAGCTCAAGTAAAATCCAACCTTTGTTAAAAGCATACTATTCCATCAACGACTACTTACACGATAAGAATAGTTGGTCGCCCTGATTAACTCAAGACATATTTATGTTCTTTCTCCAGAATTAGCTTACTGACAGGTTATTGTTATTAGTATTAACTTATTTATTTATTTTACTTCGATGGTCCTAGTTTATCATTTGTGACTTCAAGTGACAGCTACTTGAAAGGAACTCAGCAATGCATAAATATGTAAGCTGTCACGCCCTTTATGCCTGGAGGCTTTTATTTACATTTTAATTTTAATTAATTATTTTTTAGCTTGTGTGCGTGTAGTTTTTTAATATATTGTTGGTATATTGGCGTGGCTAGCTGACATATGGCAAATAATTTAATTTTATGTTCTGTGTCTTGTAATGTTCATTACTTAACATAGGTACCTAGTATTGTATACAATCAATTTTCTAACTGAACAGACAGCTGTGCTGCTGGGGAGTTTGTTGCGCCACTTCTTCTTCCCAGCGATAGCACTAGGAAGTGGTGAAGGGCAGGCGTTTTTGGGGGACTGTCTTTTGTAATTTTGACGTTCGAAAAGTGCTGATTCTCAGCCTAATTTGAATAAAAGACTTTTGATTATGATTTTTGATTTATACCCATTTTCGCAGTAAAATCTGGCTCGCAAAACTGTATTAACCCTTTTCACCCCTCTAGGGGTTGATTTTTGAAAAACCCTGATTAAACAAATGATTCTTTATCTTTTGTTTTAAGTTAATTCGACATCGACAACTTGTTAAAATATTTCCATAGAAACTTTGACACCCCTTAAACCATTCCTGAGAGGTAGTTTATAAAAACTTATAAGTATAAACTTTATTATTTACTACCCCTATACAGGGTAGTTTTTGAAAATGTTTCACCTCCAAGGCGATAAAAGCATTTTATGACCTTTCCATTATTTGTCTTATTTATTATTATTTATACCAATTTTCAAGTAAATCAAGGCACGCAATAAAATACTTCCTTGTGAAATTGACTCTTCACCCCGTCAGGGATAAATTTTCAAAAACCCTGATACACTTTATTCTTAAATGTACATACTGTGTATCGAGTTAATTGGACCGCGCCTTAAAATTCTTCCGTACAAACTTTAACACCCCCTATCTCCCTTCAGTTTAGAAAAACAAAAAATTACAAACTTTATAATTTGCTTAGATAAGTATTTGTGCCAAGTTTCAAGTTCAAATGTATTTATATCATTATTTTGAGTTAACCAAGCCAAGCTCAATCCTCCCCTTAAAAATCAAAATACCCCTTTTTGCCCCGCACGCGTCAATTTCCGAAAACCCTATATACTTATTATTAACTAGGTTCTGCCCACGGCTTCGCCCGCGTGGATGTCGGAAATTATCCCACGGGAACATGCTACCGAAACAAAAGGTATTAAGTCAGCCTTTGTACCTTTTTTGTATGCAAAAAGTTTAAATAATTAAATCTATGTTACTCCATAACATCAGCTATCTGCCAGTGAAAGTCCCGTCAGAACCGGTCCAGCCGTTTCGAAGATTAGCCGCAACAAACAGACAAACAAAAATAAAAATAAATGTTTTTTATATAAGTACTTAGCGTGTATATTTTCATTTTCATACGCATTTAGTCAAATCTGTTATTATACTTCACTCTTCAAAAGGTAGTTGTTTTTGAAAATAATGATTAAGATCTCATGATTCATTCATTTCTGAATGAATTATGAGATCTTAATCATTATTCATTATTTACGTCTACGCCTTATAAAAGTAAACCTAAGTACCTACCTAATTAAAAATAAAATAAACGCTATAACAGAAAATAAAATACCTACCTACCTAAATAAACCTATTTCTGATGATAACTAATCTAAACTCAATAAATAAGCAAAATCCCTAAAAACTAAGATATTAGTTTTTAGGGATTTTGCAATATTGTATCTTAAGATAAAATATTATAGTATCTTAGCCGTGTGCAGCGCCCCTTAGCGAACTCCACTGCGGGTGACGTAACCTACGACAAACTTATTATTTGCGGTTGGTACAGTAATCGGATCTAGGGATCGAACCGCAAAATTAAGTTTGTTTTTATTGTATATACTTTTCCGGGATAAAAAGTACTCAGTGTGGTGCCCAGGATATTAAAGAATAATTATACCAAGTTTTATCGTAATCGAACCGGGAGTTTTTGCGTGATGCCTGAACAAACAGACAGACAGACAGACAAAAATTTTTTTAATCACATTTTTGGGTTCGTTGTCGGTCTAGTAACACCCCTTTTTCTTTTTTCTGGTGGGAAATCATCAAATGATAACACCCCCTAACACCCCCTGCCATTTATTTTTATGATATTTTCAATGTACAGAATTTTCACTTTACAGATTTATTATAAGTATAGATTATTTTCTGTCAAAAGTATTGATACTGAGTTTCGAGTTAATCAGACCGCGCGTTCAAATTCTTCTACACAAACTTTAACACCCCTATATGGGGCTTTGAGGGGTAGTTTTAAAAAAACTTATAATGATAAACTTTATTACTTACTTAGGAGGGTATTCTTGCCAAGTTTCAAGTTTATTAACCTAATGAATAAGATTTTTCATATAAACTGTATCCCCGCTTTTCACCCCCACAGGGGTGGAATTTTGAAAAATCGTTTGGGATGAGTCCATAACTTGACTCAAAGATTATTTATACCAATTTTCAAGTTAATTAAGCCAGCCAGTAAAATCCTCCCCTGTAAAATTCACTACCTACCCCTTTTCAGCCCGTCACAGGTAGATTTTCGAAAAACTTTGATACATATTATTCTTAACTTTCGATCCTAGGCATAAATACAGAGTTACGAGTAAATCGAACCGCGCGCTAAAATTCTTCCATACAAACTTTAAAATCACCCAAACCCCTTTTAGGGGGTAGGTAGTTAAGAAATACAAAAAATAGCAAACTTCATAATTTACTTAGATAAGTATTCCAAGCCTCAAGCCAAGTTTCAAGTTTATTAACTCAAAGCATAAGATTTTTCAAACAAACAAAATTGCTCCATTTCATCCTCGTAGGGGTGGAATTTCGAAAAACCCATTGATAGCGGATACCTACTCTTCACGAAGAAAACACCCTCCAAAATTCATGTCTCCAGGACCAGCGGTTTAGGCTGTGCGTTGATGTATCAGTGCCAATTGTGGTCACTCATCCTAGTTGGAACCAGGACCGGGGTTGCTTAACATGAGTTAACGCTATGACCACAAAGCCATCGAGCTTCTCACTCATTCCTCATTGTATTATATACTTCAATGATTAGGTAATACCTACGTGAAGTTTCGGCCAATTCAACTGATCGGTTACTATGTTATTCTTTAGATATAACTTTTTTATTTATGAACCGATTGAAATGAAACAAACACTAAATTTTAAGTATAGCAACCCAAAACGCATTAGTGAAAACCTCAATCAAATCGGTTAAGCCATTTCTGAGATTGGCGTGCACAAACGTACAGACAGACATACAGACAAACAGATAAACAGACAAACAGACAAAGAGACATACAGACAAACAGACATACAGACAAAAAGACAAAAATTCCAAAAATCATCGTTTTGGGTTCCATTTCGTTCATAAAGCCTATATATTTTCCGTGTACAGACAGCGATCAGTTACGATTTTATTATATGTATTGATGAATGATGATTGCAAAATTACATGACTGGCAGAAAAGAATACGACACCTGAAGAGGTACCAAGTAAAACAGGGATTCAGAACAAATTGTTTTGTGCAAATGATAATAATGTGTTACTAATTAAAGAATAGGTACAACCATAAATGGTTAATTAGGTATTATGAGTATTCAAGTGAACCACGAAGTGTAATTACATCCCTTATTCCAATAAGCAGTCTACTGACGCAACGGAGACTCGGATGGCGCGTGGCGACAGGGCAAACAGAAACAAACAGGTAGTTAACTGATGACAAGCACAGCGAAGGACAGCGCGACCACGTGTAACAACGGCCACACACACCGCGACACCACCGCGCCGTGGCAGCGCTGGTGCTGGTGGGGTCACTCGGCTGCACTCGCACACACGTGTGCTCGCACCGGTACGACCACTCGGTCGTGGCCTTCTGACGTTACATAGAGTGTTTTTTTGTGAATTCAAATTAATAAACTTAAAATTATACCTGCCGTGATCGCTTCCTTCTGCGCAGTACTAGTTGCTACCTACCTAGCTTCATGAATTAAATATTATAACGCTCGTCAACAAACCTCATTATAGAACAAGCTTCGAGAACAACGTAGAATGTTGAGAATAATAGAACATTTTCACCGCGTGTCTGCATCTTTACAGAGAGTAATGGTCTCTTCTTTAAGTAATGGTGGTCCTGGGTCGAGTGTCACGGGGTCGCTAAGCTGACGTCCACATCAGCCACTAACTAATCAGCGCCGCTCATACCGCTGACCTATTTACTAATAAATACTTTTGCATTTTCTAATGTTTTGCATAATGGATATGCGCAAATGTTACCAGTTTTTTCGCAATTATGTTTGGAGAGTAAATGAACTCACTCGATATCGACAAATAAGTAATGCATGATGTGCTTACGTAAGAAATTGGTACACTATTCTATAAGTCTATTGGATGTATCTCATATCTTTGTATCAGTGTATTCAATTGTTGGTGAGCCAAATAAACAAAATAAAAAAATAAAAATACAAAGTAGGTATTACTCATTCCTATGTACCTGCTCAAGTGATCGGTACTGCGCAAGGACTTAGTGTCCTTAAAGTCCTTGCAGTGCATTCAACCTGGCTCTTGTCGCCTCACGCGTGTTGACTGCGACTGGGTACAGCCATAGATAGAAATAAGACACATTAGAATATTTATACTAGCTTCCGTATGTCGATAAAAAGTTATATCCTTTCCTAGGGTTCAAAGTATCCCCATACCAAATTTCATCAAAATCAGTCCAGCCGTTTCGGAGACTAGCCGGAACAGACAGACAGAAAGTGTTTTTTTTTTTTCGTAAGTACCGTTAAAACTTTCAAATGCATTTAGTAAAAAGCTGTTACTTTGTCATTACAAACAGAGACTTCGATTTTATTTATTTGTATACATGTAGCTAAAGAGTTACTGCGATTTGACGACATTCTGAATCACTATGGGCTGTGCAGCCATAACAATGACTTACATTTTATGTCATTTAACGTCATTCGCTTTGTAATACTCCAAGTGGTCGCTGATTAAGAATAATAGTGTAGCTTATTACTACGTTATAGTTGAAGCATGAGTTACAAGTTGGGATTGCTGCTCGGGCGCTCGGGCGGTATATTCGAAAACACCGCTAGCACTCGTAGTGCTTACAGCTGAGTTTTCACATGAGTAGACAACAACAATGTAGTCTCCGTCCACACAGACACACCGCCTGGTAGAAACTATGTATAAGTTTTTAACACGCTTTTATTAGCTTCACTTGTCGCTAACAAACAAACAATGTAATAAAATCTTGGAAGTCAATTTTAACCTACTCCTAATTGTCGTATCGAAATAAAAATTTTGAGCCAGGAGGTGGATAGCTAAGAAATGCGCTTTTTTCACGCATTAAAATTATAAATGAATTAAAGTGACTGGTATTAGTTACGATTTATGTACCCTTGCAGCTTGTCACTTCTGTTGTATCCAATGGGCGATGATTAGTTCAAAAAGTGAGGAGCGCATTTTGGTTGTGTGTACTTTTAAATAATATAAACGAAGCGTTCCACACTCTTTGAATTAATCATTGGATTTTTAGTTTATTTTAAACTACGTATTGTTTCAACAAAACAACACGACAATCTAACAGCACCAGTACCACTGTAACAATATCAGTTAATGGCGCGCGACACCAGACATTCACATGTGTAACTGTTCTTGACCTTCTTGATGACCGAACCCGACCGGCCTCCGGCCTGCGGACTTTGGAGTCCGGAGTCCGGCGCGGGCTGCACTTTGGACGCAGCGGTACAACGTTCTGATGATAAATAAATCGGCTAGAATGATATTAATCTGTGCCACAGGTACGGTCACCAAAGGAGATAAGTAACCAGGGTCGTCGGATATAGTTGGAATAGTTAGTAAAAAACGGATTGATGTTTTCAATTAAAATTTATTTTAATTAATAGAAAACAAACAGTTAATTTATCAAACAAAATTTAATTCAAAAACATCCATCGGTTTGTCATGTTGCTCCTGTTCACGTTCTAGGTTTGCGGCGGCATCATGTATTAAATATAACTGTGTAACATGAAACCAAGCAAATTGAACTATCTAGAAATTTAATAAATTATCTGCAGTATACCTATAGTAGTCTGTGTTACTGTACAGTGATTCATCATTTTATTTAGGTACCTACCTTTTTTTTAATTTATTTATGCATATAGTCTTAATACAGGTTTATGTTGGTGTTGTACCATTAAACCAAAAATGGTTTGTATTGGTACTCACATTCGCTATAAGAACACTCCTATGTAAGCATAACTTGTATTTACTTATTATATTATATATCATTCATGTACCCACACCATTTTTTATATTATATAAGCAAATAATGTGGGTACACGAATAATATTACACACAACTACTCTATCAGTAAGTACACGAGTCACATGTAATGTTTTGAATCTGAGCTGCTCGCTGCTGGGCCGCTCGTTAGAAGATCGGTTCTAGTCAACGTAAAGAAATTCCTATACAGGTTGCTTCGCTTTTATTTATTTTTATTAATTTAATAATCAGTTGTAATAGCATTTTTTGTATTTTTGCTTATAGTCTTTCGAGTTTATTTCGTTTTTTATAGATTTTGGGATTTCATTGTTTATTGTGGGTATTAAAAATGTTACTGTTCGCCTGCCATACTAATGTTACTGTTCGCCTGCCACACTAATGTCTAACCTGTGCGGTACTATTAGTTTATTTTTGGTGATACTTCTTGTGATTATTTTATGTGATATTAGTATTTGAATACTTTCGTTATTAAATTATTCAATCAAGAGGGCCATGTTCAGCCTAGTCTGTATTGGCAGAATTTTGCAGTATTTTAATAGTTCAATGACGTTATCTTTATATTGGTGTTTTATTTTTCAGGGTACGGTGTGTTTTAGTAGTCTAACTTGCAGTTTGGAAATTCGTTCAGTATATGATTTAAATGTTCGCCCATAACTCGTGATTCCGTATGCTATAATTGATTCCGCTAAAGCGATGTACATGTTGAGCAGGATTTTGAACGGAACTTTAGGTTTGAAAATGTAACATTTTGCCAGTACAGTGAAAAGTCCAGCTAAAACGATTGTCAACAACCAATCCAAGGTAGGTGTGGTGCATTACTTGATCAATTGCCTCACATCGACATGCACTTGACAGAGTGGAGTGAAGACAACTGTGACTGTGTGCGACTATCTCAAAAGAAGTAATGTACTTTAGATGGCTAGAGTGGACATGAATGATTTTGGCCTTGCTTGCGTTAAGAACCAGTCCAGCATCATGTGCCCATTTGGAAATTTGAGTAAAATCTTCCTGTAACCATTGAGCCGCTTTTTTACGTCTCTGTGGGTAGCTACAAGGCAAGTGTCATCTACATATTGATAGACGGAACAGTGATTAACGACATGTTCCATATCCTTTACATATGTCAGATAGTGTAAGGGTCCAAGTACTGAGCCTTGGGCTGATCCTTCAGTGACTTCAATGACGTCACCGGTTTCATTACATATCTTCATTACATTGCATGTATTTACGGTTCATCAGGTAGTCCTCACACCATTTGAGTATTGGTCCTCGTCGTATCTAAGCGTATCGAACGCCTTTCTGAGGGTCAATAAATAGTATAATTACATTATTTTTATCATTAGGAGATTCGTTGACGTCATCCGTGAATTTAGATAACAGTTACAAGGTGGACTTATTGGGTTTAAAACCATATTGTGTGCTGGACAACACGTCATTTTTTTACAAAAGTCTTGTATCTGGTTACAAACATATTTTTCTACTATTTTGCCGATAACAGATACAATAGTGATCGGTCTATAATTTCCATAGTGGCAAAACTGCCTTTTTAATGTATTGGGCGCACTAGACCTGTTTTTAGTACGCACGGCTACACATCAAGCTATACATAACCAGTATAAGCTGACTTCTGATTGTAAGAAAAACCTATACAATGCGAGGTCAGCTAAAACTGGAAAGTATAGCTTGATGTGTAGCCGTGTGTACTCCCGGGTATTTTCCTTGTTTGACATTAAAATTGATCAATTTGACAATAGCGCCTGTCATCTTGTCACAGATGGATTTTATGTCAATACAATTCAGCTTTATTTGTATTATGGTTTCTAATTAGTTTACTAATACTGTTATTTGTAGCTTTTCTGAAGTGCATTGATGTGTTATGGGGAAACATACATATATTCTGATTCGTTCAATAGACGACGATTACATTTGGACAACATCTTCTTAACACTATTTCTGAATTGTGTGGCAAACTTATCGGCTATTGTTTTTATTTCTATATTATTATTTTTGAAGGCTCTCAAGATGGCTTCATCAACCGACTTTTTGTTGCGACCAGACAACGTATTTAGTATTTGCCATAGCTTTCTCGGATTCATTTTATTATTATTTATTTCTTCCAAATAATGTTTATTTCTAGATTTTTCGATGATTTTATGAGTTCTGTTTCTTAGTTTATTATATTCCAATCGCAGTATTTCATAAGTTGAATAATTTTTCCATTTTATAAATAATGTGTCCTTTTTTTACACATGTTTTTTAATTTTATTATTTATCCATGGTTGTTTGTTTCTTTTATTGTTTTTACCTTACTTCTGTGGATATCCGTAATTCAGTGGCAATTAAGCGGCCAAGCTCGACAGAGAGTGTGCAGCGGCAACAACAACAATGACAACGACATTGAACAATCCACCCCTTCCTACCTCAAGAACGTTCATTGCTTCATCAAAAAGGTACTCGCTGATCTGCTGGATGAATCTAGAATCGGTGCCGAAACTATAAATAAGTCGTCATTTTTTAACGAACTCATTAATGATATCTCCGAAAGAATCGCAGCGCCAGCGCCATCGTGACTTAACGAACTAAACAATCTGTAGAAAAACATTACTTATTATAATAATAGATATTAAGAGATCCTTGATTTTTTTAATCATCTAAGCTATGCAATCGTTGTTTTATTTGTGTTTACAGTCTATTAAGAGTTTCGTGAAATAACTGATAAGTTAAAAACCCTACAAGATTAGGTTCCATAATTATATACAGGATGAAGGCTGTTTTTTTTTATAACTGACGTAAAATTGCTCCCCTTGTGCGTCTAGAACCATGTGCTGAAGTCATGACTTCAGCACATGGTTCTCAGGGTAATCGACGCGCAAAACCATGGTTTTGCGCGTTGATTACCCTGCCCGGTTAGCCCGGGCCTGGTTGACTAACTTTTCACTTATTGGTCACCCATCCGTGGACCGACGGCGGCAAGCGCAGCTTAGCCCTGCAGATCAGTCAATTCGCGCTGTTATTACTTAAGCACGAGCACCTCCAACGTTGACGACGACTGAAGTGGGCAACAAAGCGCGGGCTCGAGGGACTTACATTTTGTAAACAGCTCCTTATCCGTCCGTTTGGTGGGCCTCTTAGCTTACTAAACAATGGTAAACTAGAGTAGACATGGTTGTAACAGAACCCCACGTCCGAATCCCCACTGCGGCACCGCAAGAAATCATACCTCCGCCTTCGCAGGTTTTTAGCGGACTTATAACGTAAGTCTTACAAAGAAAATCAGCTCCAGGGAAGCAAGGCCCTTGATTGTAAGTGGTTGGTCTCCGGTCACCGCAGCCGCCAGGTTCAGCATCAAGTGAGCACTGTTTACTTGAGCTGGTTTAATTTATGAGCTACTATAAAATCGCTTCTCTAAGAGACAAAGCCGCAACACATTTTTTTGTGAAATATAGTTTACCCCGTACTACATATTGCTTTTGGCCGATCTTTCCCTTAATAAATGTTAAATTAATCTAAAAATTGAAATGGATGTCCTAAAATCTGTGTTGCCTTGATGTTTCGGGAGCCGACGCCTACTTTACAAAGTGTTTCGGGGAAGGTCAAAAAAAACATAGACTTTCGCGAGCCTATTGCCATCACCGCGGCACAGATTCGGCCTTCGGATTGTTACGAGCTTCGGGGTTCGTTAAAACAGTTAAAACAGTACCTACAGTTAAAACTGCCGATAAAAAATACCAAAAATAACACTTTAATTAAACAACACTAAAAACAACTCAAACACACTAATTATAAAACACAATTGCACTTAAGTCGCACTTGAAGATCGCTTTCGATGTATTCGCTTGTATCGCTTATCCAACTGTCTCTCGGTCGTCTTATCCCGGCCTTATATAGTGCCGCAGATAGTTCTAGAACCTTCTATTGTAGAAACATCTAGAATATTCGAGTACATACCGGCCTCGACTGACCAGTAGTCAAAGTTCTAGAAGCATATTGACCCCGGAATAGAAAAAACAGTGGAAGTGTCACGCAGCTATCGCGCGTGTGTCACAATTATGCGGAGCTCCGCAACACCGGCTCAGTCGGGATTACCTACTTGCTGTTATATGACGTCTCGAACGTAACGAAAAATATTACAAATATGCCTTATTGTGCAATTTTTACATGCAAAAACGATAGCAGGACAAAAAATGTATCTTGCGGAGGTGTATCGTATCACCGGTTATTATAAAACTATGCTATATTTCAATATAATCGTTTTTATTGAAAAAACCATATTTATTACTTTGTTGCGAACTAAAAACTATCTTATGTCCATTGTTCAAAGTCTAAATCAACTTGCTCGCTGTCTTGAATATCATCGTATACATTCTAGAAACTTCGACGCTACTCGATTAGGGATGGGACACATTCAAATAGTTCGGTATCGATAAAATAATAAAATGTGTATTTATATAGTGAAACTTACACGTTACCATGACATATTATATGCTCGTTGTCGTTCTTCTCGATTAATTGAAATAAATGGTTGGAGTTTGAGTACAAATAACGTAACGTAATAAGTAGACAAATAATCCAATCATTCATTCATAGCTGGACGTAGGCCTCAAAAGTAACTAATACTAATAAAGTATGTAAATATTTCAGTTTTCCCTAAGATCCTTTTACCAAGGAGAAATGGATAGAAGCTACGGGAAGACAGAACTGGATGCCGTCAAAATCAAGTACATAGAATCTGTTCAGAGCATTTTTATAAAAACAATTTACAAACTTCAAAAAAAGGCCACATATTTTTAAAAAAGATAACGCAATTCCGACAATTATTAAACAAATATGTTTTATTTCAAGTACAATAAATAGTTTAAATTCACTATTTATCGTTTCATTTAACCAGTTTACCTTTTATACTAATCTACTAATCGGACTTTAGTCCGTTACATAAGATAAAAGATTTTAATTATTACATTGTACAAACATCGACATTAAATTATCGATATCTTGTCCTCATCTCTAGCTGAGTAGAAAAATAGATAACAAGTGCATACGAATATGACATCTATTCCAATGACGTTAGGGTGCTAAATAGAGTAAATTGGTTACAGCGCTCTCTAGCGTTGAGTAGCTGAACTCGTTGTGGATTGCTCAAATTTGATTGTTACATGGAAAAATGGACTTCATTGATTTTGACATGTAAAATAAAAACAACACTCAGGAGTTGTAATAAGATTTAATTTTGAACAACAATAAATATACTTTTCGCCAAAGTTGCATTTATAATTAGTAGCCAATTATATCATCGTTTTCTGTGTAATGAAATGTTCATTTTAATTTGCAAGTGTGTGAGTTTGGCGACACTGGTTCCCGTACTAAGGAAGTCTGAGGGCACTTCCACGCAGCGGCGGCGGCCTCTCGCGCCCGGCCCTGGTGCAAGCCATGGTCCGGAGCGAGAGGGTGTGGGAGGCAGTCGCCTCCTTCTGCGAAGCAGTCATGTTAGCGAAGGAGGTGGCGGGACGGATGAGGGAGAGAGCCTCCCGTCCCAGCCGCCGCGGGAGACGCCCCGGGCGTCGGGAGTCGAGTGACGACTACCGGCCACCGTAGGCGCGGGCCTGCGGGCGGAGAGCAATGGGTAGCTCACCGCCCGATCAGGACCAGGATCGTGCCGGACGGCGCGTAAGTGTTCCACGCGCGCCTCAAAGAGCAGCTCAGCATAACGAGGGGCCCCTCAGGGCCGAAGCCTGCCGGGTCAGCGGGATTGTCCGAAAGGGTTACCGCTACCCCGGAACATAAAGGGCGAAGGAAGGAACATGGGTGGGTTTTAGTCAGTAAGAGTCTGACACTCCCTTCCGCTCCACCCAGAGCGGCAGGGGTCATTTGATGATTTCCCATCCGGAAAAAAAAAGGGCACTTCCACTGTTTTTTCTATTCCGTGATATTGACTCTATTAGTTCTGCTACTCGATACTAGATGGTGCTAGTGGTAACTAATGTCACCATTAATTGTGGCGCGCAACAGGATTCATACTAAGAAAATCTATATAAACACAAAAAAACGAACAACACTTTTGCCAACACTGGGATCGAACCCTGGATCGCTCGATCAGCAGACGCACTAGCGATTACTAAACCAATGAGGTAGACAAATAATTAACAATCACATACAATCATCACTACGTGAATACACACTGAAAGAAATTAACTGAACTAACTGAAGAATTAGTCAGCGCCTGACGTAAATTGACGTATTTTTAGTAGCCAATTTTTTAATCACGTCTAAACCGTCTATGGAGTATCTTAATTTGACAGGACTAAACTAATATTTATCTTCTGACCTTTTCTTAATGAAATAGAAAGAAAAAGATGCACTGAAGTTAAATTTAGTTTAGTTTGTGAACAAGGGAATCGGCGCCATTACCTAGAATTACCTAGTTGGTAATTCTAGGTAATGGCGCCGATACCCTTGCTTGATTGCGTAACACACTATCAATCACAATCTGAATCATTTTAAAGCAAATTGCTAATCCATTGCTTCATATTTTTCAAAAATGTTTCTGGTCAACAACGTAAATAACGCAATAAATTGTTGTTGAACTGTCAAAATGAAAGGCATTGCTACTGATAGTCTGTTACGCAATTACCCCCACTGGTATTAGCTGCATCCGGTTAGACTGGAAGCCGACCCCAACATAGTTGAGAAAAGGCTTGGCAGATTGATCAACGTACGTTGATCAATCTGCAGTTCTACAGATTAAAACACAGTTTAATCTATCTATCTATATACAGTTATCTTCTTATATCTAAACTATATACAGTTTAAAACACAGTTAAAAAAAAATACACTAGGAATTGAATTTCTCCTTTAACGTGGGTGCGTTTACAAACATTAAACTCACATACACAAACAGCCATATGAAAACTTCCGTGTACGAACGTACCTATAACCTTGTGTTTTTTCGTAAAAATCTAACCGTCACGATGAGTGCGCACATTAGGCACAGATACTGTTCACCTCTATAAACTCTATATCATGTGGTGTTCACACACAGTGTTGCGATCAATAATATGGTTGTTGACCACACACGGCCGTAGCTAGGGGGGGACATTGTGGGACAATGCCCTACCTTGAAATCACAATGCCCTACCTTAACTGCAATCAATAGGCCTCAAACTTCGATCCCTAGCCTACGATCTACTAGTGATTGATGGCCTCAAAGGTTGTCAACGGGTCACGAGAGAATGGCTGGTATGGTATTTCTGGCCTTTGAAAAAAAAGAACAAAATCAGTTGATCTGAACGAAGTTCTTCACATTTTTAATAACATGGCGAATCGTAGAATTCAGCTGTTTTAAATATTTTTTTATTATTATGTTAATTATTATAATATGTATGTTTTCAGAAACAATATGATCTAAATGGTATTTTTGGTCGTATCTATTTACTCGTATCACCCAACAATTAATTATTACCTCACTCTCACTCAGACGTGGATCTCTACACCCAAATCTGGAAGTTCAACCATCTTGTTCGCTTGTCCTTCATTATTGAGGATTTAATAGTTCTTAGATCCATGCTCATGCTCTGTCATGGAAATTATTTGTCTACGAATAGCTATTGAATGTACATCACTGACCTAAAGGTCAATGATATACATGGTGATTGATTTAGGAGCCCGTGCTTCAAGGGCAGATCAATTATGATAATTTTTTTACTTCCGCCCTACCTGTAACCAATGCTGCCCTACCTCAAATTCGACTCTAGCTACAGCCCTGTGGCCACACCAACTAGCACCTATGTCAGACCATATCTTTACCAATTAGGTCACTCATGTACCTAAGTGTTTAGTGAACATACCATTCTTAGGGCTTAGGGCTGATTTTTCTATCGCCACATAACTTTTATTCGAGGCATAACAAAGACTTTTGACAGTTTAGGTATAAAATAACTGTCAAAATTTCAAAATTATTCCTCGAATAAAGTAATCACATGATTGAAAAATCAGCCCTTAGGAAAACTTAGGAGTTTTCAAAATAAGAAGCGATTTCATAATATACACGTAGTAAAAATGAAATTGTGATACCTAAATTTAGATTAACTAATACTAGCAAGTCATTTCTTATAAATAGCATCCGCTTTTATAACAAGGTGCCAATGCCGGTTACAGAACTTAGCGATGGAAAGTTCAAAACCTTCATCAAAGGTGTTCATAACAAAAATAGTAGATTGTTATAGAAGGGGCAAAAATGATCCATTATATACGAGGGAGTAAATAGAAACCGAGTTATATGTAGATAATGGGTTTTTGACACCGTGTCTGCACTCTACTTTTCATTACGAATGCGAGAAAATAAAATAATCTAATACAATATTAAATAGTTTATTTTATTAAAAAAATAATGTACAATTTGTGCAATTCTACCTATTTAACGAGATGTTTTTTTCCGGTAACTTAATTTCAGTCCTCTGTGAAGATGAATGTTGAGTTGTCGTTGTAAACGTGGGAGATACACGTGTTCCAGGTTTGAGGGTCCCTCGTTCGAATGAGTTGACTCATCCCTTGATGTCGATGGTCGTTGGCTAGTTGGGAGAATATTGATCCGTTCTGTGATACGCTGAGTGATATCAAACTTCTGTAGCCGCAACGCAATGCACGCATTCTACCGAAGAGACCGCCGCTTGAAGTTCCATTTGCAAAAATAAAATGTTCTTCTTTTTTTATGAAACAGTAATAATTCGAGTCTTTGTTCATAATTATTCTACTCATGAATAAAGATTTTTTTTTTTTAAATCCCCTAGAGGAAAATCTGCTACTTTTTCCTCGCTCGGGTACGGTACAATGACGGTATTTTTGAGCAAGAGGAGTGAAAAATAAGAAAGGAGTAGGTACATTCAGTGAGAACGCATTAGTTAGGTAATAAAATTAGAAATTACCCAACTACAGATTCTAGATCTGAGAACTCTTTCTGATCTGATTCTGTTCTGTTGTTTCTGTTTCTAGATTCGAGATCTAATTAAGACATTTACAGGTACTTTTGAATTATCAAGGAGTCGATCAGTTAGGAATATGATGCCGCCCATTACAAAGCATAGTCGTTACGTTTGGGGAAGAACGGGCACTCCGTGGACACTCTTTTAAGTTATATTGTTACAAAATATTAGTTACATCATTAATGTTGATTTTAAAATTATATGTGAGAACGATGTCAAAAGACATAAACGTTAAAAGCGTCCAGACTTCAGCTAATTATAGACGTAATGCATACTTTGCCTGAGAGCCAGTCGCATGGCTAAAAAATAACAGCCGCACGGTTCGATCGATCAGGTTAAGCTACGCTTACCGCGGTTGGTCCGTGGATGCGTGACCACCTTTACATACCAAGACCCCTTCGTGCCCCGGAAAGCAGCCGTTGGTCCCAGCTGTCATTCGTAGATCTTTGACAGTCCTTACGGCTAGTCAGAACCCCGTAAGTCTGACAACCAGTCTTACCAAGGGGTATCGTATTACCCAATAAGTGGGTTGTGGAGGTCAGATAGGCAGTCGCTCCATGTAAAATACTGGTATTCAGCTGCATCCGGTTAGACTGGAAGCCGACCTTAACATAGTTGGGAAAAGATGATGATGGCTTGTAATTAGCAATTTAATTATATATTACTGTAATTATAAGGTTATTAGCCTGTAAGCCTTCCGAAACTAAAATATAAAATAAAATAGAAACAAAAAAAACAATAAAAAAATAAAATAATTAATACGAGCCGTAGCAGCAAAGAGAAGAAAGACCATTCCCAACTGACGGCGCCCGTTCACGAACATGACGCATCGAATAGATCCGCACCATTCGTTTAACCACTATTATTTATTACATGACAGATGCAGTCACCTAAAACGTGTTCATATAGGTATCTACAAAAGTCCTAAAACGAAAGAGTAACATGTCCACACAGTGCAAGCACAATATAATTCGTTGTCAATAACAATATAATTCGGTCGCTCGTCCTCGGGCCTCCTCAATTGATAAACGAGCGAAGTCGCGTCAGCAACGGGTTCCGCTGAGCATGACGACATACGATAACACAACGCTCCACCCGACCACAGTATAATAAATTAAGCAGTATTACATCATCTTCATATAAAACGGCCGAAACGACGCGCTTCAAAATCATGGTGTACATCAAGACAGTGCAGACGCTCCCGCATTATTATGTATTTACGTGAAATAATATGACATGAAGTTATCGACCGTTTAATTCAGTGTATGAATAAAAAATAAAAATTTTGTTTGAATTCTGATAAATTCAAACAATAGGTCGTAGGTAATTATTTCAAGGACACTGTCGAAACATAATACTTTATATAATAATACATAATATTACTTTATTATACTGTGACCCGGGCCGCCCGGCGACCACTGACCACAATATCAGTTATCTATCTAGTTATCACTCAGATATGAACGTTTTGGTTCACATTGCTTTTAATTCCACTCACTTTTACCTACTGACAAAAAAATGTTTCATGTGCTTTAGTGCGATTCGCAGATATTGTTTGTTAGTGCTCACACGGCGCTCAATGGCCATGAACAAACTGTTAACAGCACAGGGCCCTAATTAACTCCACCAACCAATTAACAATTCCTTACTCCGAAACTAGGTACGTCAATTCCTTAGCTAATCCCGCCAATCTCGCGTTGATTTCGCGGCGTTTTGTTCATTGTGTTACGGCCCTGAGCGCAGATGTTAGGTAATTTTATTATTCTGCGAGAAGTTGTTGTTGTCATACAAATGAATAGGATTGAACCTTTTCAAATTTAACACAATGAGATAACCAACATCTAAATATTCATAATTAATAAAAATAATAAATAATTAAGTACCTAGAAGGTACCTAAGTACCCAAATTAATAAAAAGATTTTTTTTAAATTGACTTAATTTATTTAGTATTTATTATTAGTGGTAGTTTTATTTTTTATTAACCTTTGTATACCTACAACGGCTACAACAAACGGAGTGCGCAAGACAAGGGCATAATAATAATGAGTTATAAACTGTAGGTTCATTTGCTGCGGCGGTGTGTAGGTACTCGTACTTACTAACGATGACCTTGATGATATCATTTTATTATCTCTTCCATATCAAATCACCAATATACTTACGCAGTAGGTACCTACCTGCTGGTAAACAAATCATTTACACTCGCCACGATTCTTTAATTCACGTAGATATCTATTGCGCATGAAAATATTGTTGAATAGGTAAATATAAACCGTGCCGCGTTCTTTGTGTATATATCATGTAAAAGCGGTGGCGGAGTGTATATATTATGTAAAAGCGATGGCTGTCGGCTGGCGGCGGCCGCGGCGTTGTCTTGTACTGCGCGGCCCGTGGAAGCAGTCCTACTACCGCCTGGAGGGGCTGTTCTTTTATGTAAGGTAATTTTAACCAATTTCTGACGCCCCCTCCCCCTACGTAAGAAAAAATAAAACTTGAATGAACCCCTCCCCCCCTTTGAATCTTACGTAATATCAGTAGGTATCTACCAAAATTGCAAAGAAAAAGTAGCAATATTTTTTAACTTGTTATTTTTTCTTACTTTTGTGATCTTATGTAAGAATAATCTAGACCCCTCCCACCCCCATGTAACAAAAAATAAGACTTGTTTAGACCCCCTCCCCCCTCAAATCGTCTTACGTAATAAATGAACAGCCCCAAAGAGAAATCATCGACCAGAGGACAAGCTTGCGTGCCGTTCGTGAGTGATCATTATACTTAATGATGATACGGAGCTAACTAAGCAATATGCATCTATCAAATTCACAGGATGCATTGAGAACTAGGTGTAACTATGCTGCACTGGCAAACTCCAGAGTAATCAGCAAATAGATTCATTCTTATGTAAAACAAAACCCCAGGCGTTATTCCTCAATCCCGAACCATGCTAAAAACTGTGAGCTCGGAGCCCTGGAGTCCACCACGCCTTTATCGACCTTCATTAGGTATAAGTACACCTCATCACGGTAAAGTTTACAGGGACCTGCCTACCTCAAGTCTACTTTATGAACTTAATATACTCTATTCTCATTCAACATCATCCATATTTAGGGCTACTAATGACATCATTATTTGTTTTCCTGTTGTGTAAAAAGCCACTCGCCGGCCGCCGGGGTTCGACCTTCACCGACCAACATGCATGTCTCAACAGCCGAGTTTTTGTTAGATCATGCTTAGTTATCTAATGCACGCGACAGTGCGACGCGGACACAACAATATTACATAATATGTATAGTAAGTAAATGGTTGTTTTGGTGAAGCAACTCATTCGTATTTGTGTTTTGGGCACACGGCGGTGCTGGAGTGTGCCGTGTCATGATATACATATGTACCGATCTGGCGCGTCAGGCATTATGGCACACAGGCGCGCGTGCGACCGGTTCGCCAGCAACGGGCCGGAAGACACGGCCACTCGCACGTTTGGGGTCTGCACAGCGGAGTGATAAAACAATCGCCAACGTTATAAAATAACTTTAATTAAATTATCACAATATATAAATTATGCACAAAACTTTGTTACATTCATCTAACAGCAGTCTGTAGCGGTCAAACCTGACTCGCGTTCACACACTTCAGCGACAGAGTGGCACAGGGGCACTATCCGAACAGATATGTGTAGAGCACGGTGACCACGATGCCCAGCAGCACGGGGAACTTCCACGAGCTCGTGAAGCTGGCCTCGCTGTCCTGCTTGCTGTCCTCCCAGGACATCTGACGCTTCTGCACGTTGACGCGCTCCGCCTCCACCACCTCGCCCACCACGTACTTCTGCATGAGCTCCTTGGCGTCCAGCGAGTGTCCCACGTCGTCAAAGTCCTCGGACGCGTCCTTGCCGGCCACGTTCACCAGCACCTCGTGCCCGCCGGGATGCTCGTCTAGGAACTTGGTGACGTCATACACTATATTGTCGATGATAAATACGGTTTCAGATCTGCTGCTCTTCTTGGAGACCTCCTCCCGAGTGAACTGCCTGACGGCCATGTCTGCGCGCGCGGTCTGATCGGAGCGGGGCGATGGACTGAGTACAGCTACAGACTGCGGTCGCAGCGCGCGCGCTGTTTTCTCTCCCCGCGCCGCGCACCGCCTCCTGCTGATAACTACTATCATTAAAACCAAAATCATCTCTCATGCTGACGCAGCAATTCTCTTAATCAATACTAAACTCTAGTTGCGTACCTACTGCATCGTAAATAAAGAGGATTTGTGAGTGCATATCTACGGACCCACCGGCGCGGCGGCGGCGTGCGGCGTTTCTACTTGCAACGCCTACTCTGTACTCAGTACCTACTCACTATACCTACTGTGTTTAGACAAGCATTTTGCATTCAACCGTTAAAGCGTATGAAACTGGTGCATCCAAATAGCACACTGATAATTAGTTTTCTTCAACTCAGCAACCTTCGGCAACCTTCATAAAGTGAAATTAAGTAGTACTTGGTTGCAACTGCGACTTGCAAACACTTACCAAAAGAGCAGTTTCTTCCAGAAACTAAATTGCAGCGCCAATCAGACTGCATTGTTCGGAAGTAGCTTCTACCGCCGCCGCCGCCGCCACGGCTGCCACAGTGCCGCGCAGTCGCGTGGCTTGTTAACGATTAACTGCAAATCAATCACGCACATCTTGATTTTTTTTTAATCAACCGTAAAGAAGTAGGTAGTTACAATAGGAATTCACTTTAAACAGCTTAACTTCAGCGTCTTCAACCATATTGTACCAAACAGGAAGCACCTCAGAGATTGGAAATTATTGTCCCAGACTGCAGCATCGCTGATTGCATACTCTGTAGGTGGTGCATAAATCGCGGCTGCCGCGTCTGGCTGTGTACTGACAGCATGCGCGTGTGTGTAGTGCAGCGGTACACGCGACGCGCGAAGCCGAACTAGCGAAACGGCGCGCGCGCAGAGAAAGTGGATGAAAGTGACCGCGCCGCAGCGGAACACACATGAACGAACTTGCACAGTTGCACGTGGTGAAGGATTGCTATCTGATCTACTCTTGTTATCCAGTCTAACGCAATGAGGCTCGCACACACGTGGGCTGGCCGCGCCGCAACGCAACGCATTGCAAAGATCCTCCTACAATCATTTTTGGACATTTTGTCACACTACAGGCGGTCCACATCGCAACGCATTACAGCTGCCGCAACATTACGCCAGACGAGGGTTCCTTCAGTGGATTGCGCTGCGGACCGCTCTAATTTGCGCGCCTTTATTAGGTCTGTGGTAGTAGTACTAGGCAGCGGCGATGGCGGCAAGCAGGCGCAAGCGCAGTTTGCGAGCAGTTGACCTTGTCCGATAGGACTTGTTCGACTTGCTTCTAAGTTCGTGGTGAGCGAATAATAACTTGCGTACTTGCTGTTGTACAGACTACGAGGCCTTCTGACTAGAGAGCCTCGAGAGCCCGGAACTGACTGCTGCTTGTCTGATAACCGACGACCTGAAGAGCACCGTCTCTCTTTCAATCAAACGCCTGAAGTATGAACGATGACGTCTCGTCTCAAATCTCATAGCACAATATCTTATTACAAATATACCAAAAATGTCAGTAAATGTTCAATAGCCACTGCTTGCGAAATTGACTTTTAGGCGATGATTGATATCGAGTATCGACCAACACAAGTACACACACCAACACGAGCGTGCCCTAACCTCCCCTTCTATTTTATTTAAATGTTTAACTCATCACAGTTTTCACCTACATAAATTCGATAAAAACAATACAATTGTTTGACATACGTACGTACTGTAACACGTCATTGCATACATTATAATATGTATAACTAATTAGGTAGGATGCGTATGTGGCGTGGTGTTATACTACTACTCATGTAAGTACCTACTAGTGCACGTGAGCGGCTCACCTTGAGAGCAGCGGCATCGACCACACTACACCCCCCCTCCCCACAACACACCACATACACCAGGGGCGTAAATACCGCTGTATCAGCCGTATCAATGATACGGAGCCTCCGAGCTACAAGGGCCCCCAGACGCGACGTGTGTAACCAATCATTCGTAAAATAATAAAAATATCCAAAGCCTAAAATTCTTATTGGTACAACGGGACCAACGTCGAGGCACGGAGGGGTCTCGGTATGTTGATAGTCACTCACCCACTGGCAAACCGCGGCAAGCGTAGCCTTCGATCATAGCTTAACCTTCGATATACTCGTGCGGCTGTTACTACTTATCCACGAGCCCCCATCTTTCAAGTCAATTAAAGAAAGAAATAAATAAAGTCAGTATGCATTGTTATTTATTTTTAACCGACTTCAAAAAAAGGAGTAGGTTCTCAATTTGGCTGATTTTTTTTTTATGTTTGTTACCTCTGAACTCCGTTATTTATAAGCCGATTTGCAAAATTATTTTTTTATGGGAAAGGATATACTTTCAGATTGGTCCCATAGAAATTTTATTAAAATCAGTACAGTAATTTGGTTTTTAAACCAAAATTACGGGTAAAAATTCAAGTAGACGAAATTGCGTCGTTTGCTTTTCACAACCGAAAAGTGAAAAATAAAAACTACAAAACAAAAACAACCGACATCCCAAAAATCACTACGAAAAAAAAATTTAATTTTGGAAGTCGGTGACTTTTGTTTTTGCCATAGACTTCCGAAAATAAAGTTATTTTTTGTAGTGTTTTTTAGGAAGTCGGTTGTTTTTTTTTTTAAACAATACCTACCCATCTTTACAGCTTCGCCGAGTCGGGGGTGCGGCGAATGTACGTACCAGTATCTTTCGGGCCCCTGACTCATGGTACAGGAGGAACAGTGAGACTGATTCCTTCTTGTCCACCCGCGTAACAGCAACAGCACACCTTACAAACTGTGACAAACCACGTACATTCAGTTGGTTTACGTTGCAGCAAGCCAGCGCGGAAGACGTTGCCGTCCACGTCCACTGCGCACCGATAAAACCGACTACAGTTTGCTAGGTGTATGACCTAGCAAACTGTAGTCGGTTTTGGTTTACGACGGGTAGACGACTCTGAACCTTATGTTTATGCAAATAATGTTCATATTTGTTAAGCGAATGTGAACAAATACAAACCTTAGCATTATTTAGGTATACCGCCGTAATCATCTTTAAACAACAACTCGTAATATTGGAAGTCTATCACTTCACCTCTAATTTTACGTTGTTTCAATTTATATACCTACCTACTTTGACTTAAAAAACTTTGTCTTGGTCAAAAAACTGACAAACAACAGTCTTGGACTCATTCGAACGTCTAGTATGAATAGCTAAAGAATATATAGTATGTTTAAAACCAGTTTGCATTAAATCATTGATCGGCCACACAAGTTTTTTTTTGCTAACATACAGTGTGCTGTATGTTAGCAAAAAAAAACTTGTGTTGTGTTGTGTTCACCAAATTGAACCTTAAAACAACCACTAATAACCAATGATATATAAAAACTATTGCTAATAACCATTTGCTAATGACCCAAGCGATAAGCTCGCTCATTCCAACCAATACCAATGTTTATTTAGTAAAAAAAAAATGTTTTATTGATTTATGGATTTATTTAATTAACTTTCTACTTTTTTGCTTGAGTGATATTTATGACTACAAAATTAATTTAATAAAAAACAAAAAGTAAAAAGCAGCAAAACAAAACTCCTCAGATGGGATCGAACTCACGTCGTCTAGCTTACATCAGTAGCTATCGCAGGCGCTTGCACCGCTTAGCTATGGGAACTTTGTTATATTAAACTAAAATATGGGCTCATATCCCATCATTGTGAACCCGTATATTTTATCTATAACCGCGTCGTATACCCACACAATAATAATGACAGTTACCGATGTATGCACGATGTAAACTAATTAGCTGTGCCGTATAGTACGTGTGAATGTGTCAAACGTTATGGTGCTTTATGTGCATATTTGCATATCAAAACAAGTCTAACCAAGTAATTTAACTTAACTAAATAGATAATTTTGACGCATAACTCGATTTCAAGAAATAACACCGCAAGCGTATTTATAAAACACAAACTTTATTCCATAAAACTATTAAGATACCTATCACAAATAACAATGATGTTCTCTACATGCATGCACTATTAAACAAAGACTCGCACCGTTCACGTTCACTTTTTTTATTGTAACAAGCACGTCACAGCACCCGCGGCGAGTGTCCGCCGACGGCTGACCGCCACAGTCGCCACGCGCTCACGTCTAGCACACGTGCCGGGCACGCTGCTGAGCAGGCTTTGGCCGAAGTGCTCATACTCGACTTTCATTTGTTTTATTAATTGGTCCCAAATAAACCACAAACCCGACCTTAACCCATGTCTCCACTGCTGCGAATGTCACAAAGCAACACATTTCTTCAATAGGGTGGATCGATCAGCGTAAGCCACTGCGCCGCACTGCTCCACGCGCGCCTGCTACGGGAACAGGTACATGTAGAACAGTATGGCCAGGCCGGCGAGCAACAGCGGCGTGCCCCACACGTTCAGCAGCGCGCCCAGCATCAGCGGCTCCGCCTCGTGCGCCGCGCTCTCGTCGAGCGGCGCTTGCACCTCCCAGCGGTCCTCGTCCACCACCTCGCCCGCCACGAACTTATCGCGCCAGTCCAACGCGATCTCGCTGTGCCCCACTTCGTGGAAGCGCTGCGACGCGTCCTTGCCGGCGTTGTCCAGCAGCCTGTGCGCGCCGCCCGGGTGGTCGTCCATGAACTGCGTCACGTCGTACACCACGTTGTCGATGATGATGGCGGCATTCTTGCGATGGTTGCGCGCCTCGACCTCTTTGCGCGTGAACTTAGCGGTGGCCATGTCGCGCGCGGGTTGCTCTGGCGGCGGCTGGCTGGGGACTGTCGACTTGTCGAGTGTCGGGCCCGGGGTGCGCGTGCGGCGCGCTGGCTCGGGGAGGCGTCCTTCACTCTTTCGCAACTGACCGAGTGACACGGACTATTTATACATAATTTATGACACGGACGGCGCAAGAGACTCGCCAGGACGCGCCGCGCACCGACTGTCCTGCGCGTTGCCCACAGTCTACCCTCCATATGCAAACTTATTCGACAACAATACGTTGTCTTTTCTACTTTTTCTACTTATAGGAACCGTACCCGTCCGTCCGTCCGTTCCGTGTAGGTACCGTAGTCGTAAATATTTGTGAAAGACAAAATAAATTTGTGTTAGATAATAGGTACACCACAGAGACAGAGGAACCTCAAGCCAGGGCCCGATCTATTGGGGGGGACAAACCGGGCAAATGCCCACAGCGCCTTAAATAAGGAGCGGCAAAATTGAGAGCCCCGAGCGATTGCATGGAGTCCTTAATTTTCTGTCTAGGAGAGGAAAATCTTATAAAATAACCATGCTTAGCTTCCCGACAAAACAAACATATTTTAAAGTGTTGTCTTGGCTTATAATTGTCTTAATGTTGTCTCCTAAGACAGCATTTAAGCAAGGCAAGGTAACCGAAAGGCAAGAAGAAGAAATATCTAAATAGGAAAAAAGGAGGAACTCTTTCGATCTGGAATGATTTCTTAACCGACTTCAAAAAAAGGAGGAGGTTCACAATTCAGATAGAGGCGTGAATCAGTGAGCCGTGTGTTCAAATCTCACGCAGTACATCGAGTTTTTGTAAGTTTTTACTCGATTGGAAGTAATGGGACCGAAATATAATTATTCTCTAACTTGTTCGCTTTGTTGGTTAGTGACGTGTGATTTAAAATAGATAGCGGTATTGTATTTATTCTCAAAATGCAGGTAAATATTAATATTGAGGCGAGGGCTACTATTATTGCGCTGCATAAAAGTGGTTTAATAGAACAGAAATATCTGATGAAACCGGACTGAATGTGAGTATTATACCTTGAGGCCTAAAAGATAAATAATTAGTGTTTATTATTGGATTTATAAATGCAGAGTTTTAATACCTATATATTATTATATTATATAAAAATGAAGTCACTTTAGTATTTTATTAAAGCTGCCTAATATTATTATTTTTTTTTGTTTTAGAGGAATACTGTAAGACACGTTACTGCACTACTGCACTGCTGTACTGTATACTGGTATTCAGCTGCATCCGGTTAGACTGGAAGCCAACCCCAACATAGTTGGGAAAAGGCTAGGCAGATGATGATGAGGAATACTGTAAGACGCTGGATCAAGAGATATGAGGAAGAGGGTAGGCTTGCTAGTCGACAGCGAAGTGAAAGGCCGTCGCATAGTAGCGAGGCGCAGCGACGGCATATGGTGAACGAGTATGAAACAAATGGTTTCACACCAACTAGACAGTTTGCGGTATTATTCGACACCTCATTGCAAACTGTCGCCATGCCCTCCACGCTGAAGGCTTGCATCACAGAAGACCAGCTAAAAAGCCCTTCTTGACAGAAAGACATAAACAAGAACGATTACGTGTCGCACGGGATTATTTAGATTTTGACTGGAATACTACCATATTTTCAGATGAAAAACATTCAAATCTAGTCAAAATGGTAGGCTTAATTTATGGCGCAAGGATAACACTCGCTGGTGTAATAAAAACGTAATCCCTAATACAGACTCAGGTCGAATTAAAATTAATATGTGGGGATGGATATGTAGAAGTATTAGACGATGTCATGCGCAACGTTTACCCAGTTGATGAGTTTACACAAATAACATTTGTCCAGGACAATTGTCTTATTCACCAAATATCCTATAACCCATATCCAAATATCCTATACCCAAATAACCTATTTAGATATTTTGGTTTTATTAATTAGACGGTGTAACTAAATATTTAATAATACCTATTGATATATCCGTAATTATTTAATGATCTTAAATTGAGGTTTAGTTTCAATCTTCTTTTCGTCAAGAAAATGAACACATAAGCGATAACCTCAATACATTCATTGTAACGTTACCTACATAAAAAAAAACATGTTCATAAAGTCTAAATCATATATTGGTTTTCAATAAACTCTGCTGAATACCGATACCTATAATAAATGGGTATCAACATTTGTCAAACATTTGTGTTAATAGAATATCCTTTCCTTGTTATGTTATTGTGGGTATACAACAAAAAATCTTATGACCGGAAAACAAGAGAACTTCTTTTCTATAGGCAGGAATGTGACGTCACAATTCTCATAAAAGTTTGTTAATTTTATAAATAAATAACACGAATAAACATTTTTGTTATAATTCGCATGACTTTTTTATTTCCACCCTCCAACACCGAAAAGATAAATTAAATATATAATCACATAAATAGTTAAGTAATAATACAATAACTAATATTTAACTTCTTATAAATAATAAGCACGAATACATTATAAATAAACATAAATATTACCTAACAAGTTTTTGCTTAAAATACAAATATTATTATGGTTTCAAAGAAACAAAAAACAACCACACATTGTAATTAAGATGCGAACTCAGACTTCGTTGATAGTGAATCTATTGCTTAGCCCAAACAGCTACCAACACATGTTACATTTACGCGAATTTTAGCAATGCAATGGGTATGATGCGTATAACATTATATTTTTGTTGCATTCAGAATGCAACAAAAATAGAATTCTGATCGTTTCTTGCGTCTGCGACGACGCTCTATCGACGGAGTAGTTGTCACCGCGCTGCGCTGACATTATTATACTGCGTGCTTCGTTCTCGATATATGTTACTTTACCATGCAGCATTCTCGAGTCACTCGGCAACTACGCAATTTTCAGAGCTAAAACTAAACGTAACTTGTATTAGTATAAAAAAAAAAAAAAAAAAAAAAAAAAAAGTAGTATGCATGCGTAATCTGTGTCCTAGCGCGATCTGTCATTATTTTCGTTTGCGCGGCAACTGATACTGTGTTCTTAGAAGTATTTGAGTAAATTGGAGTGTTTAAAAGTGAAATCTTGCTTAATTTAACTATGCCTAAAAGGCACCACGAAGAAAAAGATTTACAAAAAGAAAATAAGAAAAATTTAACGAAAAATGAAGCGTTATTGTCGTCGTCGGGATAACTACGAAAGTGGTACCTCACTTTCGAGTATTCCAGGTAGCCAAAACGTTGTCTTGTGATTGCTATTATACCGGTACGGCTACTGGCTTTTATAGCAGTTAAGGCCACAAGGTTTTCATAACCTTTTGTACCGGTTGAGACATGTGGTGTACGAGATACATCGACGTGCTCATTGGACTCGGGTCGTATACGAGATGTACGGACGAAATCCTTAGACTCGGGGCGTATACGAGATATACGGACGAGATCTTTAGACTCTTATGAGAAGTCCGTGAGGCTTCAATAAGCAGTTTTTATCAATCACTTGTACAATTTTTCTGCCATTTCAGATTATAATATTGATGACACTTCGAACGAAGTAAAAATAATCGAAACATTACCACGAGATATGTCACCAGAAACTATGACAGACCCGGTTCCAGAACAACCTGAACCAATGGTTGATCCTGAGCCTACCTCAGCAGCACCAACTATAAGTTCAGAGGTACTTTTAGCACTGGGTGATCTCATGCCAGATGCACCTGCATATGATCCCTCTATAAATAGTGACTTGGCTCGTATTTGGAGCAATATTATGAAAAAGGGTCTTATTAAAGAGACAAAACAATATCTAATGGAACAATTGATTCCAAAAAATCACCCTTTATATAAAGGCACCAAAGCTAAACCCAGAGATTTCTGCTTCAGTAAGTGACATTATTGTCAACAGACACAAAAATATAGAGTTGGAACAAAACCAACTAGGCATTGGACTGTCTATAATAAGTAATGCAATATCATTGTTGGTAAACAATGATACAGGAGACAGATTGAAATTGATCTCACTACTTAGTGATGCTGAAAGGATCTTGACTGATTTACATTTTGTCGAAACAAAATCAAGGAAAAACTTGATCTTCCCTGTGATTGATAAGAAGTTTTTGAACATCATTAAAGATGTTGATGATGTTCAAAAACAAAAACATTTTGTTTCCATTTTTTGGAAACAAAATGGAACAATTGATTCCAAAAAATCACCCTTTATTTAAAGGCACCAAAGCTAAACCCAGAGATTTCTGCTTCAGTAAGTGACATTATTGTCAACAGACACAAAAATATAGAGTTGGAACAAAACCAACTAGGCATTGGACTGTCTATAATAAGTAATGCAATATCATTGTTGGTAAACAATGATACAGGAGACAGATTGAAATTGATCTCACTACTTAGTGATGCTGAAAGGATCTTGACTGATTTACATTTTGTCGAAACAAAATCAAGGAAAAACTTGATCTTCCCTGTGATTGATAAGAAGTTTTTGAACATCATTAAAGATGTTGAAAGAGACGAGTATATACTATATGGAGCTAATTTTAGTGAAAAAATTAAAGCTTTGTAAACTTGCCAACAAAGTGGCCAGTACATCAAGAAACCTACATTCAATTAGCATACATTAAATAAGGGAAACTTACAAGGTCCCCCTCGCTACAATCCGAGGCCAATAGCGAGGTACTGACACAAGAAGACCCAGTCCTCAATACAAGCCCGGAAACATCACGGGCACTATTATCAGTCCACGACCAAAAAAGCCAAAAGCCTCACAGGAGAAACCTCATGCTCGCACATAGAGGTAAGTCATGCTGGAAGGCTCACACATTTTTTTACTGTGCTGGAACAAAATTTGCAAAGACAAATCCATAATTAATTATATCAAAGGATACTCAATTACCTTTGTAAAGAAACCTCATCAGAATTTAATAAATAATAATAATAATCTTTATTGATTCAAACTACAATGGTCTACAGTGTTAGTAACAAAGATAGCTTAGCCTATGTGAGTGCCACTTCCCCCTTCAGTGAAATCAGCTATGGAAAATACTGATGCATACTGCTATCACCAAATTATTAAAATTGGGAGCTATATCCCCTTACAAGTCTTGTAAAGACCAATTTAGCTCTTCTATATAATTTTGATTTCAAAACATAATGGTACAAAGAGATTCATACTAAACTTAAAGTAATTGAATAAATATGTAAAAACATCATTTTAAAATGGAGGATTATAGGACAGCAATAGCTTTACTTTCTCCAGGTGATGACATGGCAAAAATTGATTTGAAAGAATCATATTTATTAGTAAATATAAATCCACAGGATAGAAAATACCTACCTGTGTTTTCAATATGATAAATTGTACGAATTTAATGCCCTCCCTTATGGTCTGTGCTCTGCACCTAATATTTTCACAAAGATCATGAAGAGTGTAGTGACACATCTAAGAGGAAAAGGGTACAAATCAGTTGAATGCCTAGATGACCTACTATGTACAGGATCTAGTTGTCAATCATGTTTGCAGAATATTCAAGAAACAATAGCTCTTTTAAAGTGCCTGGGATTTGTTATAAATTTTGATAAAAGAGTAATAGTACCATCACAGTCTTGCAACTTTCTTGGTTTTGTGTTTGATACAAAACATATGACATTACAATTGCCAAATAGACAAAGTATCAAATATTAAGAAGTCGGTTCAAAAATACTTAGATCTAGATCTAGAGATAGTTGTTTTATACGAGATCTGGCAAAATTAATTGGGATATTAATTGCTGCCTGCCCAGCAACCACATATGGCTGGATGTAAAAAAAAAAAAAAAAAATTAGAACTTCATAAGTATAAATATTTATTTCAAAATAATGAAAATTATGTTGTGAAAGTAGACTTACACTCAGATATAAAATTAGATCTACAATGGTGGGCTAATAATATTAGTACAGTATGTAAAAGTATTGCTTATCATAAACATGATATTGAACTGTTCACGGATGCCTCCAGGACTGGATGGGGTGCTGTTTACAAAAACAAAAGAGCCCATGGCTTCTAGAGCGAATATGAGAAAACATACCATATTAACTGCTTAGAATTACTTGCAATATTTATGACATTAAAGGTTTTTATAAACAATAAGGAATACCTTAATATCCTGTTGCGTGTAGATAATAAGACAGCAATATCATATATAAACAGAATGGGTGGTATTCAGCTCCCACGTTTAAATAACTTGGCCAGATCCATATGGCAGTGGTGGGAAGAGAGACATATTTGGCTCTTTGCCTCCTACATTAAGTCTAGTGAAAATAAAGAGGCTAATGAAGAGTCCCGAAAAATCAATCCAGACAGAACGGGTGCAAAGCACCGGAGCGTTTAAAAAAAATTGTATGTGAGCTGGTTTAACCCGAAAATTGATTTATTTGTATCCCACACAAATGCTAAATGTATTCCCTATGTCTCCTGGTTTGTCCTGGACAAAATATTTTTTTTATGCCTTTCCTCCATTCAGTTTAATGATTCGAATTTGAAAAAGGTTTACAATAAATTTAAAAATGAGAAGGCAACAGGTAATCATAGTCATGCCTCGTGTATATCATGGATGTCATGCTTGCATCCCTATCACATAATACACAAAAACAATATAATGTTACATATAAAATTTGGTGGACATTTTGCCAGGAGCATGGTATAAACCCATTCACTCCCATCTATACCACTTGTAATGTATTTCTTAACAAAATTATTTGACTTTGAAGCTGCCTATGGGACCCTAAACTCTCATAAATCAGCTCTATCTTTGATTATAGGCTCTAAAATTGGGGAGGATGTTTGTATTAAGAGGTTATTTCAAGGATTCTATAACTCTATATAATAATCTATATACTAATCACCGTTAGCAAAATACCAAACAACATAGGATCCAAAAAAAGTAAAGTTTTGGACACAACTGGACTCCCAATATGACATTGAGTTTTTTTTTTTTTTTAACGTATCTCAAAGAAACTGATGATTTTGCTTGCACTAAGCACAGCTCAACGGGCACAAACCTTATCATTAATAAAAATATCGAATATAACACTGAGTGAAAGTTGTGTTAATATTGCCATTACTGATTTGATTAAAACTTCGGCTGCCGGACGAACCCAGCCTAATCTTTTCCTGCCCTTTTTTGAAAAACCTGAGATTTGTCCAGCCAAAACATTGTGTGATTATATGAGATTGACTAGAGATATAAGAGGTCTTAATGACTACTGGTTTTTGTCACATACAAATAAAAAGTAAAAAAAAAAAAAAAAAAAACCAGTTTCTTCTAATATTAGTAGATGGATTAAAAATACTCTTTCAGACTGCGGTATTGATACGCGCGTCTTCTCAGGTCATAGTACCTACACGATACGCGTCTACATCCAAGGCTAACTTAAAAGGAATTTCATTAGATGTAATCAGACAGTTTGTCTGATTACATCTAATGAAATTAATGGCAAATGCTGGTTGGACAAATAATTAATTAACATTTGCAAAATTTTATAGGAGGCCAATTCTCAATTCAGGAGAGTTTGCCTATGCTGTGCTTAATGCAGAATAATATATTTTTAGTTACACTATTACTTATTATATTATTGTACTGTCACGATGGATATTGTGATCAAAAATGTGCCATTATTAGTTGATAAATAACGGATGGTTATGTACCGAATGAGGCTGATTAATTGATTGTTAAATATGATTACTGATTGTTAATTAAGTTCAATTATAGAGAAGAATTTAAGATGTCAGTTTTGATTTAATAAAAATATTTATTTTAAAGAACATAATGACTAAGGAGTCAGGGTTATCTCAAGTTTACCATCTCTCTAAACATCTGCATGGTAAAGTAACATATATCGAGAACGAAGCACGCAGTATAATAGATGATCAAACGAACTTACCTGTGTGAAGTTCGATCATTATTATACGAAGTGCTTCGTTCGAAGATATATATTATGTTCCCTACCCATCCCACCCCACGTAAAATCGAGATAACGTTTCAAGAATCTAAAAAGAATGACAGATCGCGCTAGGACACAGATTACGCATGCATACTAATACTTACGTTTAGTTTTAGCTCTGAAAATTGCGTAGTTGCCGAGTGACTCGAGAATGCTGCATGGTAAAGTAACATATCTCTTCGAACGAAGCACTTCGTATAATAATGATCGAACTTCACACAGGTAAGTTCGTTTGATCATCTATTATTTACTATCTACGCTCATAAAGAACTTACATAGGTTATCTTTGAACAGTAATTTAAATGTTTCCATCACACTTTTCCAGGCTTTGGACTACCTAATGTTGCCAATTAAGTAACCCACATTTTCAATTCGTATTTGCATTGAAATAAAAGCTATTATTATCCCGCGTATAAGAAAACTTAAATTGTTCGACAACAAAATGTGTTTGTTTACCTATTTTGGCGGGTTTGTGATGGCTTGACCTATTAATAAATAGACACTGCAACGTTTTTAATGAAGATTTTTTGAAAAATGTGACCTATATTAAAAAGTGGTTCAATTGATTCTGATCGTTATTCTAATCAAACTATTTTCAGGTTTTGCGCATTTAACGTTACACTTTGTATATGACGGAGTTATGCCCGAACATACATAAATATATATATTATATAAACATCCGAATTGAGAACCTCCTCCTTTTTTTGAAGTCGGTTAAAAAATAATGCTAGCCTTAGTTCGTAACGTCATCGTTGGAGTTATGCCAACGAGCGAGAGTGTGGCGGCGACGGCGGTTTGTGTTTACGTATTGTTGTTTGTGTATACGTATTGTCGCTCGCCGCACAGAAAACGTCTGGAAGAACTATTGGTCGATGAAACATCTCATGAAAGGACCTCTCCCGCTTTCACTAAAACGAAAGCTCATGGACATGTGCATCCTTCTCACCCTCACCTACGGAGCGCAAACATGGTCTCTTACAAAGCGTCAAAAATCCGCACTTGGAGTCTGCCGACGGGCTATGGAACGAAGTATACTAGGTGTTAAACTCACAGACCGCATTAAGTACTCAATACTTCGTTCCAAAACACAAATAGCGGACGTTGACCGCATAGCTACTGGACTAAAGTGGAGCTGGGCTGGCCATATCTGTCGCATGTCGGAGCAGCAAAACGCAAAAGCGACCACTCAGTGGATCCCCAATGGCAGGAAACGACTGCGCGGCAAGCCCAGAAAGAGATGGCGGGATGAGCTGGACTTCTTAAAGGACTTTTCCCTGTCTACTGCGATTGGGGGCCACCCAATCGCAGTAGACAGGGAAAAGTGGAAAGAGAGTGGGGAGGCCTTTGCCCTGCAGTGGGACAGCACAGTCACCACTGACGTTGATACAGCTCGTTTAGTCTATTATCTTAGTTATTTTCACAGCGTTATGTTCTACGGTATTCTGCTGTGGGACAAAACCGCTGATATACAAAATATATTTTTCCTTAAAAAACGAGCTGTTCGAGCAATTTACCAGCTAGGTACCAGAGTTTCTCTAAGAGATTTTTTTAAAGATATTGGTATTCTCACGGTTGCATCACAATTCAGCTTCGGCAAGATCTTATATATTAGGCAAAATTTACACTTGTACACTAAAAATAGTGATATTCACAGTGTTAACACTAGAAATAAGGACAAACTACGTGCCCCCTTTCACCGGGTTCATAAGGTTCATAACTCATTTGTTGAGCTTGGTATAACCTTTTATAACAAGATACCCTCTTCTTTGCTAGACATGCCTTTTAATGCGTTTAAAGCTCAAGTAAAATACACCCTTTGTTCAAAGGCATACTATTCCATCAACGACTACTTACGCGATAAGAATAGTTGGTCGCCCAAATTAACTCCAGACAATGTTTATGTTCTTTCTCCAGAATTAGCTTACTGACAGGTTATATGATTTCATATAATTCTTTATTTTTGTTTGACTGTATAAGTCAATTCAGTTTAATTTTATTTTAATGTATTATTGACATAATCTACTCATTATGTGGTTAGCTAGTGACCTCGACCATTGATCATATTATTCTTGCCTGATCAACTCGCAGAAAATTCGTCATGCTCCCTTAGATGTCACTGCTTGCGGTAGCAGGAGGTGCGGGGGTCGGGTTGCCTCCTTCCCTCAAATATGGCGATGGGGGTACTGGCTGATCTTTGTGTTATGCTCGTGAACAGGTGCTGCTTGTGGTGACTGGTCGTCTTGCTGACCTTGGTGTTATTGTTGTTTTTAGTATTAACTTATTTATTTATTTTAGTTGTATCATTTTTGACTTTAAGTGACAGCAAGATAGAGATCGTCTAATCTAAAATGACGCGCCCCACCTCCGCATTTACGCACACAAGGAAACTTCAAATATGGACGCAGTACACATAAACATGCAATTGTAATTGGTCGTTCAGTTGCCGGTTAGACTCAAACGTAGAAGCACGCATCGTTCGATCCCAAAAGTACCGTCAACATGTCAACATTGTCAACGAATTATGTAGTGGGGCGCGTCATTTTAGATTAGACGATCTCTACCCTCGTCTTTACTAGACTTGCCTTTTAATGCGTTTAAAGCTCAAGTAAAATCCAACCTTTGTTCAAAAGCATACTATTCCATCAACGACTACTTATACGATAAGAATAGTTGGTTGCCTTAGTTAACGCAAGACAATGTTTATGTTCTTTCTCCAGAATAAGCTTACTGACAGGTTATTGTTATTTACTTATTTATTCATTTATTTCAGGCAACGCAGGACTATAGATAAATACCTTAACCTAAACATACATATTTTTCTTATACAATAGTAGTTCACTAGCTAGTATTAACTTATTTATTTATTTTACTTCGATGGTCCTAGTTTATCGTTTGTGACTTCAAGTAACAGCTATGTGAACAGAACCCAGCAATGCATAAAATTATCCCACTACGCAACTATACGCTGATGGCAAAGTACTTTCAGTGCGCCAGCTTTTTGTACTGCAGTCAACTGTTAGAAAACACGCCAGCGTTCCCCCAACTAACGCTAAAAAAAAGGAAGAAACTACCCTTAAGTACCCCTCACAAAACCTCCTTCGCTCAGCACCAATACTACACATTAAGTACATACATCTACCCGCTTGGGCGGAGCATCGCCGTGTCCTCGTAGAGGCGATCGGCAGCGGCGGCGGCCTCTCGCGCCCGGCCCTGGTGCAAGCCATGGTCCGGAGCGAGAGGGAGTGGGAGGCAATCGCCTCCTTCTGCGAAGCAGTCATGCTAGCGAAGGAGGTGACGGGACGGATGAGGGAGAGAGCCTCCCGTCCCAGCCGCCGTGGGAGACGCTCCGGGCGTCGGGAGTCGCGTGACGACTACCGGCCACCGAAGGCGCGGGCCTGCGGGCGGAGAGCAATGGGTAGCTCACCGCCCGATCAGGACCAGGCCCGTGCCGGACGGCGCGTAAGTGTTCCACGCGCGCCTCAAAGAGATGTCAGCCTAACGAGGGGCCTCTTAGGGCCGAAGCCTGCCGGGTCAGCGGGATTGTCCGAAAGGGTTACCGCTACCCCGGAACATAAAGGGCGAAGGAAGGAACATGGGTGGGTTTTAGTCAGTAAGAGTCTGACACTCCCTTCCGCTCCACCCAGAGCGGGAGGGGTCATTTGATGATTTCCCAACAAACAAATTCACAAGAAATTTAACATTGGCGCCGATTCCCTTGTTCACAAACTAAACTAAATTTAAGTTCAATGCATCTTTTTCTTTCTATTTCATTAAGAAAAGGACAGAAGATAAATATTAGTGTGCAGCGCCCCTTAGTGAACTCCACTGCGGGTCACGTAACCTACGACAAACTTATTATTTGCGGTTGGTGCTGTAATCGGGTCTAGGGATCGAACCGCAAAATTAAGTTTGTTTTTATTGTATATACTTTTCCGGGATAAAAAGTACCCAGTGTGGTGCCCAGGATATTATAATAATAATAATAATAATAACCCCACCGCCGTATTTCTACGTTGACGTCGTGGTGGGGCTTGCGCGCTCTAAACTCTAGGTCTGTGATGGAAGAGTTCACTTGTCCGGATCAGGTGTTGGACATTGGCATGGAGATGACAGCTGTGAGCAAGTGTGCGCTATTATAGAAAAGGTGTGGTTGGGTGCGGAGCTCTGACGGATGGCGAATGGAATATATGTATGATGACTTGCTACAGTTGAGGGTAAGTAGGTTTAAGTTGAGCCATTTTATTATTTCACGTAATGCCAATTCCGCGCTTCCTTTAACACTATCCCATGTGGAACCGTCAACTATAACCACGGTGTCATCAGCATATACAAAGATCGTCGAGTTGGGGAGGGACATTCTGCATAAGTCATTTATATATATTTGAAATAAGATAGGACCCAAGACGCTACCTTGAGGAACTCCGTAGGACAAGTTTTCTTCATCACTGAAGTGATTATCAATTTTGGTTCTTTGGGTTTGGTTGTTCAGATAATCTGTGAAGATTTGCAGTGCTATACCTCTAACACCAAGAAGCTCCAATTTGGCAATAAGTATGGGAACAGAAACTGTGTCAAAAGCCTTCGAGAGATCTAGAAATATTCCCAGACATTTGGTTTTCCTATCGAGATTCCCAGCAATCAACTGCGTCAAATCAAGTACTGCATCTTCAGTCGAGACGCCGGAACGGAAACCATACTGATTGTCTGCTATGATCTTGTATCTATCCAAAAAGTTCTTAAGCCTGTTACTAAGAATCTTTTCCAGAACCTTGGAAAGAGCAGTCAAAACCGAAATGGGTCTATAGTTGTTGACACAGTCTCTGCTCCCACCCTTGTGGATTGGGTGCACAATTGCTTTTTTAAGTGCGTCCGGAAAGACACCCGCCCGGAGACAGCTATTAAAGATGTACGTCAAGGGTTTTATTAGTGTCTGACGACATATTTTTAGCACTATAGGCTATATGCCATCCCAACCCAACGCACAGTCATCGCGTAGCTGCGAAACAAGAGACTCTACCTCAGATTCGTCTATATCTAGCAGCACGAGGGAGTTAGCGGGAGATAGTGTGGTGTTATCACCGATATTCAGAGCCTGACTGTTCATATTTCCGGGACACTGACCCTGTGATAGAATTTTATCCGCTAAGTGTTTTCCTACATTACTGAAAAATTTACCAACCTCGTCACATATTTTCAGTAGTTCCACAGGACTGGTTTTTATTTTAGCTGTGTTTGTAACATTTTTAATAGTGTTCCAAAGGGCTTTGGGGTTATTTTTTGCTTTCTCAAATTCACTACTCTCGTGGCAATCTACAATCTTTAGTTTTCTAAGCAGGTCATTGCAAAAATTGCGGTAGCGTGTATAGGTTTTTTTAAGGATTAAATTATCATTATGGTTTTTTATTTAATTCATCATTTCATCATCATTTCAGCCGATAGACGTCCACTGCTGGACATAGGCCTCCCCCAAGTGTCGCCACATTGACCGGTCCCGTGCGACTCGCATCCAGCGGATTCCCGCAACCTTCACCAGGTCATCGGTCCACCTAGTGGGAGGCCTTCCAACGCAACGTCTTCCGGTTCGCGGTCGCCACTCCAGAACTTTTCGGCCCCATCGGCCATCTGTTCTGCGAGCAATGTGCCCTGCCCACTGCCACTTAAGTTTGGCAATTCTTCGGGCTACGTCGGTAACCTTGGTTCTCTTGCAGATGTCCTCATTTCTGATTCGATCACGCAAGGAAACTCCGAGCATAGCCCTCTCCATTGCCCTTTGAGTGACTTTAAGCCTTCTGAGCGACCACGTTTCAGTCCCGTATGTGATCACTGGCAACACACACTGGTCATAGACTTTCGTCTTGAGACACTGTGGTAAGTTGGACGAGAAGATACCGCGCAGCCTCCCGAACGCCGCCCAGCCGAGTTGGATTCGACGATTGACCTCTTTCTCGAAGTTAGACCTACCTAACTGGACCGTTTGTCCCAGGTACACATAATCGTCTACAACTTCGAGTGTTGAGTCTCCGATCTTGATAGGAGTGGGTGTGACATGGGCATTCAGCATGATCTTGGTTTTGTCCATGTTCATTTTAAGACCCACTCTTCCGGAAGCTCTGCTGAGGTCATCGAGCATTATACTGAGGTCCTCCATGGTCTCAGCCATGACCACTATATCGTCGGCAAACCGAAGGTGAGTGATGTACTCGCCATTGACGTTGATGCCTAGCCCTCTCCAGTCCAGAACCTTGAAGACATCCTCTAGTGCAGCGGTGAATAGTTTCGGAGATATGACGTCTCCCTGTCTCACCCCTCGCTGCAGAAGGATAGGTTCGGAAGCTTGGTCCTGAAGTCGGACTGACATGGTGGCGTTTTTGTACAAACACTTCAACACCTCGATGTACCGATAGTCGATTTGGCACCGTTGGAGAGACTGCAGTACAGCCCAGGTCTCGATCGAATCGAAGGCTTTCTCGTAGTCCACAAACGCTAAACAGAGTGGCAGGTTATACTCTTCGGTCTTCTGTATAACTTGCCGCAGCGTATGTATGTGGTCCACGGTGCTAAAGCCTTTTCGGAAACCGGCTTGTTCGGGAGGCTGAAAATCGTCAAACCTGCGCGCGAGACGATTCGTGATGACTCTTGAAAACAACTTGTAGACATGGCTTAGAAGTGAGATGGGCCTATAATTCTTCAACCGGGCATTGTCGCCCTTCTTGAAGAAGAGTACCACCACACCCCTGCACCATGCCTGTGGCGTTTTTATTTAATTGAATATGCATTTTGTCTCGATTTTGGATACACTTCAATAGGCCTGGGGTTATCCAGGGTTTGATGGTCCTTTTTTTGCTTGGTATCTTGAAATACTTGGTGTGTTTAGCAATTACCGATGTTAACATAGTTATAAAAGTGTCCATCATTTTGTTTGGGTCGTTAAATTGATAAATAGCTGTGAAAGGTTTTTTAGCTCTAGCTTAATTGCCTCATAATTTACGGAAGTAGAATAGTGGCATGTTTTGCGACTGGGACTTGCGTTGGCGATAGTAAGTACAAGTGGTTTACGGTCTGTGATGTGTGATTCAAGAACCAGTGTGGTAGTAGGCAAGCTAGATTTAATGAACGCGTGGTCTAGACAATTTTCAAGCCTAGTAGGTAACAGGTGGGATGGTAACAGCCCATGCGATGAATTTAGTATGAGGTAATCTAGACTTCGATCATTTCTACTGCTCATTCTAATATCAATATTCAAATCACCAATTAGGGCAATGTTCTGCCAAGTGGAAAGTTTAGTGTAAATATTGTTTAAACTATCTAGGAACATATCGAAACTTTCCCTAGAGCTGTGTGACGGGGACCGATAGACTACCACTACAGCAATTTTTTTATCATCTATTTGGCAGACTAGGCAGTTTCCACCCATAAACGCAGGCTCCCACACTGAGACTTGCAGACTCTGTTTCGCATATATAAGAATTCCATCGTTCTGGTTCGAGTTTATGTCCGTTCGATATGATTGAAAGCCCTGTAGTATAGGTAAGTTAATTGCCTTACTTAACCGGCATTCGGTCAAAACGATGATATCGAAGCTAATGTTCGTTAATTGCAAAAGTACTCGCAATTGTTCTTATATTTAAGAATAATTATACCAAGTTTCATCGTAAATGAACCGGTAGTTTTTGCGTGATGCCTGAACAAACAGACAGACAAAATTTTTTTTTATTACATTATTGGGTTCGGTGTCAGTCTAGTAACACCTTGCCTTTGCCTGCCATGCCTTTTATTTTTTTGATATTTTCAATGTACAGAATTTTTACTTCTACAGATTTATTATAAGTATAAGTATAGATTATAATTCAGGACATAATAAATGGATTGTCGTAAGTGATAGCATGAGTGTTCTGGAAAACTTGGCAATTTATTTAATAAAACAGTTATGGGTGGAATTATATCAATCAAATGTTGTATTTAGTTTTGTGTGGGGTGCCTTCACACATTGGTGTTGTAGGGAATGAAAAGGTAGACTATTTGGCCAAAAAATTGTTGATTTAGATGAATTAATTGTGTGCGTACGCGCAGCGGAATGTTGTTGAATTTAAAGATTTTAATTATGCAGATATTTAGTGTATGACGTCGTATAATTGTGTATGGTAAAAAAAAAATTGTGCACGCAACCATTGTGGAGAAATTCACCAAAAACTGATTCCGCTGGGCGAACGTTGTCCTGGCGGAACTTTTTTTAATCCATAGACTTTAGAAGAAAAGAGATGTGTCCAAAAATTAGTGTGTATTTGTGTGTAATTGTGTATGTATGAATAAAACTAGTGCATGCATAAACTTCGGAGAAATTCAAGTTTCCGCGTAGCGTATTTATGTTATGTAAGCGTATTTTACGTTTATATTTTTATCTTTTAAGCCCTACGATTTTTTCTAAATCTGTTTTTTAAACAAATATAAACAAATTCAAAACAACGTATGTAAAAATCTACAGTTCTCTATGTAAGCGCTTTATATGAAAACTAGCTAATGGCGAAACGTTCGCGTAGCGGAAACTTGAATTTCTCCGAAGTTTATGCATGCACTAGTTTTATTCATACATACACAATTACACACAAATACACACTAATTTTTAGACACATCTCTTTTCTTCTAAAGTCTATGGATTAAAAAAAGTTCCGCCAGGACAACGTTCGCCCAGCGGAATCAGTTTTTGGTGAATTTCTCCACAATGGTTGCGTGCACAAATTTTTTTTTACCATACACAATTATACGACGTCATACACTAAATATCTGCATAATTAAAATCTTTAAATTCAACAACATTCCGCTGCGCGTACGCACACGAATTAATTCCCAATCCTGACCCTGATATGGATGTTTCCATACCACCTACAGACGCAGTTAGTCTTATAAGACAGCGCATGTGTCAAGAGTGGGGAAGACATTCATACCAGTGCACTCAGGCTGAAAATATTCATAAATAGAAAATTTTATTCAATATTATCAGTCGTACCTATGCGTTTTGGTCATTGTCGTTTAAATTATCATCTTCATCGCCTTAGAATGGTGAATTCTCCTAACTGCGAGTACAGTCAATCACAAAAAATTCAGTCATTACATCATACCTTCTTCGAGTGTTCGTCTTTCAACATTCAGCGCCTTATGTTGTCGGATGAACTGCTTATAATTTATAATAAGCCTGACGAGGTCCCGCAATGCATTCTGCTTATTTATACTTGTACGTACAATAGTAGAGACTGTAAATGATATTTAGTTATGTATTGGGTTTTTGTTTATGATTATTTGTTGTATGTACTTTTAGGCGCGTTATTGGCGCCTTGTTTACATTAATGAAACTCGATCCAGTTGTAATAGATGTGTATTTGTATCGAAGCACAGTATACAAGCGATAGTGGAGGAAAGCACGTTTAATGAACACAGGATAAATAATCGTGTTAGTAATTTCACATGGAGTGGAGTAATAGGTATTTTACATCAGGATTGAAAATCTGACCAACTCTTAGACAAAGAAAAGTTACTTTATAGAGTTTATTACACTATGCTAAATATCGGGACCGATATTTATTCGTTCCTAAATTCAGGATAGTTTGTTTAATGCGAATAAACTATCCTGAATTTAGGAACGACTATAAATATAGATAGTGTAATAAACTCTTTAAAAATTAAATTAAAATTCATTTATTTCGGAAACCAGTCCATATTGATTATAAAATTTAAAATTAAAATTAAAATATTAAATTTAGAAAAATAAATAAAAATTAATAATTATACGCACTAAAAACACAAAATTACAATGATGTCATTAATAAAAACACAATAAATTACAATTAAACAATCACAATTAAATTAAATTAAATACACAAAATAATAAAGTAAAAAAAAAACATACATGACACATGTCTTATCTTAACCTAAATTTGGGTTCGGCTCCGGAGTGCTCAACGTGCAGCCTGGTCCAGTACCGCATTATTGGGCAATCCAGATCCAAATCCATCCTCCAGGCGAACAACTGAAGGTAGCTGTTGGAACTGCCTCGTATGCGGCGCATTAGAGACACAACTCTCTTGCGAATTATCGCCGCAAAACCATCTATGTTTGCGTCCGCAAACATGCCCGACGCACTACAGTAGCGAGGCAGCTTCATCAGCGCCCTGAAGGCATTATTATAGAGGATACGCAGGGTGTCATACGATTTTTTCGTATGCTTGACCCATAAGCTGCACGTGTAAAACGATTGGCAGAAGGCCCTAAATAACGTAGCTTTTACTTCCGCAGTACAACGTGCGAACCTACGAGCCAACATGTTAGCTCTAACAGACAAAGCCCTGCGTTCCCTATCTATATCCATGTCATCTACAAGCGACTCGGTGACCCAGTGGCCCAGATACTTGAACTGCGATACTCTTTTAAGGACACTGCCATTCAGCATGACCTGTGGGACAGTGTCATAAGTTTTAGAGCCCGCCTTAAACACCATGAACTCACTTTTAGTGGCGTTATATCTGAGCCCGTGGGCCACCGCATACCGCTCGCAGATAGAGATCAGTTTTCGAAGGGCACTGATCGAAGGACTCAGCAGCACCATGTCGTCCGCATAACTGATGTTGTTGACAACAACACCATCAATCGAACATCCGACACCGGCACTACTAAGCTCACGGATCAGGCGGTCAATATACAGGTTGAAAAGAGTCGGTGAGGTTAACCCGCCTTGCCTCACCCCACATTCCAACCGGTACTCAACAGATAGTGACCCCGACCACCGCACATAATTGCTCTGATTGCCATACCAATACTCAAGGAGACGTATGTAACCAGATGGAAGATCCGTATCATCCGACAACTTTTGCCACAACCTGTCATATGCCACAAGATCAAATGCTTTGGATAAATCTAAGAAGCAGGCATAGACAGGTGTGCTTCTATCAGTGTAGTATTGGACGGTATGTTTGAGACTCAGTATAGCCATTTCCGTTGATAAACCAGGACGAAAGCCAAACTGCGCATCATGAAATTGTAGGTGTTGCCTTAACTGAGTATCAATTACACCGTCCAACACTTTAGCAATGACTGTCGCAAGTGTTATTGGACTGTAGTTACATAATTTGGAGGCGTCTCCAGTCTTACTCTTTATTATTGGGACAACTATAGTTCTCATCATTGCCTCAGGGAGGTATGAATGCCTTATGCAGAATGTAAATAACATAGCGAGCACTCTCGACAGATGCCCACCTGCATGCTGCAAGTGTTCTATACTGAGTGAGTCATGGCCCGGGGATTTTCCTCGCTTCATGTCTTTGATCACTTTGGCAACTTGTTTTGCAGTGATTCGAAGAGGTGGTTTCACCATACTAGTACCCCCCACCTCTGAAGCCATCGTTGCGGGCGACAATGGAGAATGCACCTCAAAATGCTCCTTGAATAAGTTGGCAACTAGGTCGGCGTCACTAACCCCCTCTACACTGACTGGAACACTCGGCCTCGGATTCAAATTGTTGGTGTCCTTCCAAAATTTACTAAAATTTTTTTTGGCATGTTGTGATGCAAGATTGTCCATCTTAATCTGAGTTTCATTATCCCTACACCACTTAAGCTTATGTTTAAACCAACTTCGTGATTTACGCATCAGGTCATAAGTCTGACCTGACGTATTTTTACCCTGGTCGACCCACTCATGAAACCGAAGCCTAGCCTCCCCATATGCCTTTTTGCAATGTTTATTCCATCCTGCCACATGTCTTTTCTTTTTAATTTTAATTATCTTACTCTAGGACCAATATTTTATAGTACTCTTTGGGACCAACTAGATATACCTGTCTACCATTGACATCACCTCTAGACCACCGTAGTGTTGTCTCTTTCATCTAACAGTGGGAACCATAGACAATTAGTTTGGTTCGCCACATACTGTAATAATACTTACTAAGTTTAGGTATAACTCACGAAAAATGTAAATAAAATAAATAACTTGTTATATGAGGACATAGCTCAGAAAATACCACGAAAATACTATAAATGGAAGAAATAAAATGAAAACAATGATGAAAACATGTAAAACGTTAATGTTCAAGTAATGACATTGACAGTAAAATAACGTTTAATCTGGATTTGACGTAAAGATAAAAATAAAATGAATATAAAATGGATTAACTACGAAAGATATAATAAATAAAATAAATCAGATAATGAGTATATAAACGACGGACATTATTGTTTTTAAACTTACCACGTAAGAAACTCTACACGAAAGACGAGGCGGTATGGTCGAAAGAGTGCACGCCCATTGGGCGAATTAAAAAAAAAAATTATAGTCAGTCACTGTCAGTCCGTATCTGTCATTTCTGTCAGTAGCTCAGTATTTTGATACAATAATAGTCTTTGGTATTTTGTTTGTTGATGATTGAGTGATTTTACTTGTATTTATTTCGTTTAGATGTGAAACAGTGAAAACTTTAAATATGGTATTAATTCATGTAATTCAAAGCTAAGCTTTCGTTCCAATCCAGACTCAGTGTACAGCAGAGATAATGAAATTAATTTGATAGGTTACACAAAGTTTTATCGTAGACAAAGATGAAGCTCGTAAGTATCTGCATCACTATCAAGTCAGTTTGAAGGTTTGTGATGTTTTGTATATGTATAGTTCTCATAAAGCAGTTGTTTTCCGCCGTCAACAGTACTGCTTGAGTAGCGATGCGGCCAAGCCGTGCTTCGTGCTGTCGTTCAAGGAGCTGCTGATCATGCTAGACTGTGGGCTGTCTGCACACTCCGTGCTCAACTTCCTGCCGCTGCCGCCCGTGCCCAGCACGCGCCTTGCCTCGCTGCCCAACTACACGCCGCCGCATCTCAACGATCCATTACTTGAGGGGGTTTGTTTATCTTCATTGAACATAAAACAACACTCAAAATAAATATTCTTGGGCATGGTATATTACTCCTTTCAAGGTACTTACAAAGTTACAAAATTGAAAATGTAAGTATCTTGCATTGCATTGCTTGCCTGGTGTTGTATTTTTTATTATTTGTACAAATTAATCAGCATACTATAGATTCAATCAATCAACTCAGCCTATCGAAGTCCACTGCTAGACATGGGCCTCTCACAGGCTGCGCCAAAACACCCTAACGCCTTCCGCATCCAATCTGTCCCAGCCACCTTCTTAAGGTTGTTAGTTCATCTAGCTGGGGGGCACCCCACGCTACTATTGATTGAAAATTAACAAATGATTACTGATTGAATTAACATATAAAGTTTATTATTTTTAGTTTTTTTTAAATGAGGTAGCATAGAAAAACTTCAAAGGGCATCGAGGGATTTCAAAGTATATATGGAAGAATGTTAACGCGAGGTCTGATTAACATGAAACTTAGAATTTATAACTAAGATCAAAAGCAATCTACAGTCAACTAGGCAATTTTACAGGAGAGTAGGAGTGGGCGTTGCAACAATGAACCATATTATGTCTTCAATAAAACACCAAATATCGTAATTTGTGTATTGAGCTAAGTAGCCTAGAAGTACAAGTGGATAAATCATAAGAGTAGGGTAGGAACAACAATACGATGGAGGTTAGACTGAAAACCCAATAAACATAAACTTATAAACTAGGAAGCATGTAGGTACCTATATATACAACATACCTTTCCCCCAAGTATACAAAATATATTTAAACTTTAACTTATACTTAAAGCCAACCATTTTGCATTTATCTAAATATCTAACATTAACATTATGTTTATTCCATATACATTGAATCAGGCTTTTCATAAGGGCTTTTTGTATGAGATAAAACTTAATTTTAATCTTACCCCCAGAATAGCCAGACTCATAATCACTGGGTATACCTAACATCTCCGCCCATTGGTCCGGACTCGGTATTTCAATTATTTCCTCACCCGTACTTCCCATTTCCACATCTTGATTTTCCATTTCCAAACTGATCTTTTCATTATTCACTTCTTCCCTCTCTCCTTCTCGGTCTGCATCTTCTGTGACTTTCTTTTTAACCAGTTGGTTGATGTGTCGGTTGACAATATTACCATCACCAGTTGCAACTTGATAATTAGATGACCCTTGCTTCTTAACCACTGTACCAGGCAACCAACGAGGTCCACAACTATAGTTTCTGTACATCACACTTTGGCCCACGTTAGTTTCTCGAGTTACATTATGAGCATTAATGGTAATCTGTTGATTAATTTTATTTTTAACATGATTATCCGGATGTATAACATCTAGCAAAGTACGTAGGCGCCTATTCATCAAGAGTTCAGAAGGGCTCTTGTTAGTTATTGTGCAAGGAGTTGCCGCAATCCTAGTAGCATTCGAGGAATCTTATTTATTTATTTATTTACCATTTATGTACACACATATATAAACAGACAAGAAAAACAAAACGGAACAGAAAAAATAGGTACAGAGGTGATGCTTATTTCACAAGAAATCTCTTCCAGCACACCCGAGATAGGACAATAGATACAGAGATGTAGACAGCGTGTGAAATTGTAAAGGAGACAAAAAATAATACATACAATCAAAAACATTTCTCTTAAAAACTAAACAAAAATTGCGAGAATATACTAACATACATACAAATAAACGTAAATACATACATACTACTAAAATAAATATCACTAGAATAATAATAATTATATCATACTCAAAAAAATAAAATAAAAAATACATACACAACTATGATGAAGTGGACAGATAGTGTTCTTTTACTCTTCTTTTAAAAACTGCAACAGTTTGGCAGTCCCTAATGTCAGGCGGTAGTGAATTCCACAACCGCACCGCGTGCACTGTAAAGGAGTAGGAGTAGAAGTCGGTGGAGTGGGGAGGGGACTTGAGAAGGTTTTATGATGCGACCTGCAAGGTGCATCTGAAGGGCGGGCGTAGTTAAAGCGCTCCCGCAGATAGGATGGTGTTTTAGGATTGTGAAGGAGATTAAATAACAGACACAAAATCCGCGAGTTCCTGCGAAGTCGAATGGGGAGCCACTTGAGTATCTTGCGAAAGTTGGAGACGTGATCATACTTTTTAAGGTTAAAAACAAAACGAATACAGATATTTTGCAAACGCTCAAGTTTATTTAAAAGCTCCTCGGTGGCATCCAAATAACAGGCATCGGCGTAGTCAATAATGGGCTGAATGAGGGTTTGAGCAAGAGAGATTTTGGTGTTCAAGGGCAAGAAGCCCTGGAGACATTTCAAGGAATGGAACGTATAGTGCACTTTGCGACTGACCTGATCAACATGAGCAGTCCACGACAGATAGGAGTCCATGGTCACCCCCAGGTTTTTTACTGTTTGTGCGTATTCAATCTGAACTCCATTCAGACAGAGTGGAGACAGCGACGCTACATCGAACCTATTCCGCATATACCTACTGCCGATAATAATGGCCTGGGATTTCCTAGGGTTGATTTGCAGTCCAAAAGACCGCGACCACTCGCTAATCAAATCCAGGTCACTGTTCATGGCTGAAACAGCGGCCTCCGCATCTTCCCTTAGGAAATTATTGTAAAGCTGCAGGTCGTCGGCATAGAGATGGAAGTAAGAAGAGATGACTCTGGTGACAGAGTTAATAAAAATAGAAAAGAGAAGAGGAGAGAGAACGCCACCCTGAGGCACACCTGCGATAAGAGAGCACCAATCAGAAGACGACTCGTCAAGACGAACCCGCTGTGAGCGGCCATTAAGATAGGAGTTAAATCAACCAATAGAGGAAGAGGAGAAATTTAGAGATTTAAAGACCCCTAGAAGGATGTCGAAATCGACAGAATTAAAGGCACTGCTAAAGTCGAGAAGTACGAGTAAAGTAAGAGATTTGTGGTCCATTGCCCAGCGAATGTCATCAGTAACCTTCAAAAGAGCCGTTACTGTGCTATGACCAGGTCGAAAACCAGACTGAAAAGGACTAATTCGCAGATAGAAAGGCAGAAAGTTGTTGATGAACAATATGCTCAAGAACTTTAGAGAGAAATGGGACGGAAATCGGTGGGTGAGACCGGCTTAGGAATTTTGGGTAAGGGGATGATATGAGCTTGCTTCCAGGCCTCAGGAACAGTACAAGAGAACAAGGAGAAATTAAAAATGTGGGTCAAGACAGGAAGTAGTGTAGGGAGGATAGGAGAAATCATTCTTGAACAAATGTTATCATTACCAACTGCAGTAGAGGAGATAGCACAAATAGATTTTTTGACCTCACTTTCACTCACTATATTTAAATCGAAAGTGGAACACTGCGGCAATGGCAGACCAGAAAGTTTATTTAACGTAGCTGACCTGACGTGCGGATCAAAAGTGACAGGGGGGTGTGAGAAATGTTTGTTAAGAGCACACACGTCAATGTCATTACTGGAAACGACAGGAGACTTGCCAATGCCGACAGTTTTAAGAAACTTCCAGACTTCTGACGAGTTACGATTGTCAAGAGAATTATGGAAATAGCGTCTCTTTGCATCTCTACACATACGCCCGCAGCGATTACGCAGCACCTTATACGCATTCAAGTTGCGCTCAGAAGGACTGCGTTTCAACCTTCTTTTGGCTCTGTCCCTACTTGCCATCGCATCCTTAATGGCAGGAGTAAGCCAAGGAACCGGAACATATTTTACCTTGACTCGACGGATGGGGGCATGCCGGTCAAATAAGCTGAGTAAAGTGCAGTTAAAATTGTGAACCATATCATTGATACAAGAGCTCTCCAAGACGTCCGTCCAGTCGATACTCTCAGCATCACCCATCAATGCCTCCTGGCTTATGCCCTTGTAGTTCCGAAGGAACATATATTGTGGCTTTCGCTTGGGAGGGCGAATCCTATAGGACATAAAGATGAGGTCGTGGTAAGAAAAACAAGCAGTGAGCTGTCCATGGACAGATACATTGTTACAGTTAGAAACAATCATCAGGTCCAACAGAGACGGGGTGCAATTAGGAGAATGATGAGTAGCAGACAAAGGCAGAATACTAAGGTTATAAGAAGATAAGAGAGATTGAAGTTTGTGAGTACGACAGTCGTTTTTAAGAAGGCAAGTATTAAAATCGCCCATCAAGACTACATGGTCATAAGAGGGACAGAAATCATCCAAAAGAGTCAAAGTAATCGATACTAAGGTTAGGGCTGTAAACGACTCCGAGAAGCATTTTAGCGTGATGCAAGGAAATTTCAAGAAATAGATGCTCCGCTGACCCCGAGTACGAAGATGGTGAAGTGCTGACAATCTTGAAGGGAATATCAGCACGCAAGTAAATGGCAACACCACCACCACCCTTCCCAGTTCTATCATTACGAATAAGGACAAAACCAGGAAGATCGAAATTAACAGATAAGAGAGAGGGTTTGAGGAAGGACTCAGAGATGAGCAAAGCATCTATATGTGCACTGTTAAAGGAAGCCAGAAGATCTGAATAATGAGCAGGAACACTCTGGAAATTGATGTGGGCTATGTTGAGATTGTTGGGAAGGTGGGACATCAAAGAGGAAATCTGATCGCTGAGGGTAAGAGGAGAAGAAGAACCACTCGCCGCACTAAGGAAACTGCTTGAAGAGGACGAACAAGAGAAAAAGTCATCAATAAGGTCAACACCGATCATAGTTGGCAATCAAATAAAATAATAATAATAAATATATTAGACCTTCCATAGTTCAAGGTAACCGGATCCACTATAGCCACCCAAACCCATAGCCCGGTATATTTTGTTTCCATGTTCTGCAATAGTCCTGCACTAACCGGGGGTTGTCCTTGAGTGCACTTGCATGGTGCACACAGGGATAATCGTCGGTTGGTGCCTCCTCATCCTTTAAAATTGTGTAAAGGGCCTCTGTGAGTTGGCTTCGGCCCCTAGTACGCCTTTCAAAGGTCCGGGACCCCAGGCTTCCGAGATATGTCAAAAAAGAATAAATGTATAAAAAAATAAAAGCAAAACAAAAATAAAAGAACTAACAATAATAAAACTGCTTCTGTGCATACAAGCAAAATAAAAATAATAACCAATAAAACACCTACCAATTCGCTGGTGTTGGTAGAGATTTTAACACAACATTTATAAACTGGGTACGTAAAAAAGTGAAAAAAAAATTATACTTAAGGCACGAATTATGTTAACATCAAAAAAAACATTAGAATAATTAAAATCAATAAAAGTTAACTAACGATAATGTCGGCCACAACATTCGCAAACAAATCATAACAAACGCAACGTGTAACGAAACGTAACGTCAACACAAGACCCTGACACTGACACTTGATAGACGTCACTACACTACAATTCACTACATCAGAAAAATAAAAACATCTACCGGCGGACTTAACGTTGTGAGAAAAAATTAACTGAAAGTATATGCTTTGGGTAGAATTGCAAGAAGAGAATATAAATTTAAAGTATACCGACATTACACGAATGTATTACAAAACGGTGACGAAAAACATGCAAGGAGGGACGTCTAAAACAGCCAACTCAGCGACGAGCCTTCCTGACTACCTTTTTTTTGGTGATTGCGGTTAGAGACGATGTAGGAGCCACTGCTAGCGAGGTAGACGCGGCCGGCACGGGATCATTGGGTGCGAAAGCACTAACCGGAGCGGGGAATAACGTGATAAGATTATCAAGCTCACCCATGGATGCTATCTTCCGGCGCGTCTTGTCAGGCGTTAAGACAATAACCTTGCCCTCAGCAGACAAGCAGCTATTGATGCTAAAATGCTTGCGGGCCGCAATAAAAACCTGGTGTCTTGACTTGGTCAGGAACTCCGAAATAGTGATGCCGCTGCCCTTGAGTGTAGTTTTACTGTCCCAGACCAACCGACGATACTCCATGTCATTGAATCGCACCAACACAGGTCTTGTTTTGCCCTGGGGGGCTCCCAGTCTGTGGCATACATCTAAGTGATCCAACTTAATGTCATCTATCAATAGTTGATTTATAATAATAATAATAATAAGAAATTTTATTGACAGTAATAATGATACATGGTTATTTGCAGTACATGAAGGGCTAATACATTCTAGAAACAGAACACAACAAGAACATATAGTACATACAAATACTTGGGCGAGGCACTGATCTCCTAGCTAGATCACCAAGTGATCTGTGTTAAGGAGAAACAGATTCCACTCCCTAGTAGAGTAACAATAACATTGCATGTTTTTGAACCTATAATATGGACCCTTTGGGACTATCAACCAGCCACGTGGTTACAAAAATAAGTGAAAGAAAAGAAAGAAAGTAAATATTAAATGAGAAAAAAAAAAAAAAAAACAAGACATTAGTATTCTAAAATGTGTAGTTAATATAGTGTGTTGTATTGTTGAGATGTGGTGTGCTGTGCTGTGCTGTGGTGTGTTGTGTTGGGTTGTGTTGCGATGTGCTGTGCTGTGGTGTAGTGTGGTGTGTTGTGTTGTGTTGTGTTGTGGTGTGGTATGTTGTGCTGTGGTGTGGTGTGGTGTCGTGTATTGTATTGTAATGGGATGTGATGTAATGTGGTGTATTGTGATGAGGTGAGGAAAGGTGGTGTGCATGCCAGTAAGTATGAGTGTAAGTACATTAATTAAAAAGTCGAAAGATATGTTTCAGTCTCCTCGTAGGTTTTACCGAGGAGGAATGAACGAAGGACAGTTTTGCTTTTGGTGTAAGGTAAATCATAAATAGGTAAAGTTGCACTAATTTTGTTGTATAAATGTGGGCCGAGATAGAAAAAAAATCTTTTGGTGAATGTGAACTTAGGAGGCGGAACAGAGCAAATGATATCTTTACGTCGCTTTGTGATTTTAGTAAAAGGTGTTTGTGAGTGTTGGCGAAGAATGGTCTGCAGAATGAAATGTTGTCTTACATTAAGGACGTTACAGTTATGGTATAGATCTCTGGTTGGATACAGAAAGGGCCGAAACGTTGCGATTTTTAGTATAGCTCTGTGGGCCACTTCCAAAGGTTTGAGAGCAGTTTTGGGGGCGCCACCCCAGCAGCTAATACAATATGTAATGATTGACTGACATAATGCATAGTATACACTGCGTATAACAGATTGTTTAGCAACGTGACGAAGAGTTTTGAATATATACATGAGCTTTCTGACTCTACTTGTGAGTAAACTAATGTGTGTTTTGTAGTTAAGTTGCCGATCTATGGTTACGCCTAGGTATTTAATAGTGTCAACTACGATAATACTGGGACATTGACATGAAGTACCTGAATATGAGTTGTGACAGGAGTGGGCTTTTAGGCAGATCGGAATATTTGGTTGTGAGGTCGATGAGATAGAAAAAGTTATCAGTTTCGTTTTGGCTGTGTTAAGTGTGAGTGTGTGGGAACGAAGCCAATCAAAGGCGGAATTAAAACCATCTTGTGCAATATTCTGAAGCTCGGACCAAGAATTAGCGTAAAAAGTAAGGGCAGTATCATCTGCAAAAGACACAATTTTCGAATTATGAATATTAAGGCTGCAAAGGTCATTTATGAAGATGAGAAAAAGTGTAGGACCAAGGATACTACCTTGTGGTACTCCGTAACAAATGGGAAGGTCGTTGCTGGTGTGTTCACCGATTTTTACCATTTGCCGTCTATTTGAGAGATAACTGGCGAAGAGATTAAGCTGCAGCCCTCTGATGCCTGCTCTCTCCAGTTTTAATAGGAGAGTAGAAGTAGGAATGGTGTCAAAGGCCTTGGCGAGGTCAAGAAATACTGTTAGAACCTTTTTACGATCGTTAATTTTCGCTACAATAAAATCAGTAACTTCATGTACAGCATCACAAGTAGATTTATTTTTTCTGAAGCCGAATTGCTGGGAAGAAATTATTTTATTTTTCTCAAGAAAGCTAACTAATCTTTTGTTAATTAGGCGTTCAAGTACCTTTGACAGAGCAGGAAGTATAGCTATGGGACGATAGTTGTTAAATGAGTTCCCTTCTCCACCTTTGAAGATAGGGTGTATAATAGCCTTTTTTAAGGCAGGTGGAAAGTTACCAGTATGAAAGCAGAGGTTAAAGATGTAGGTCAAGACAGGCGCCAGAGTGCTGCGGTATCTTTTCAATATGGTAGGAGAGATGCCATCGCAACCAGTGGCAGCGTTGGATCTGAGCGAACTAATAACAGTTTCTATCTCATCGTTGTCCGTGTGTTCCAATACAAATGATAGTGTAGGAGTAGCAGTGTGTGTGTAATTCGTGTTGAATGTATTGTGCTGGTTGAGAATATTTTCTGCAAGACTTTTACCTACGTTAACGAAAAACTTGTTAAGATTGTTACAAGTCTGTAGTGGAGTATCCGAGTGCGAAAGTAGTTGTGTAGATGAATGTTGTTGTTTTTGTGTATTTGTAATTTTCTTTATTGTTTCCCATAAGACTTTTGAGTTATTTCCAGCTTTATCAAGCTCTTGTGTATCGAACTGTCTTTTAACTTTTTTTAAAATTTTGTTACAGAAGTTCCTATATCGCTTGTAGGTGGTTTCGAGTATAGCATTTTCTGGTGATAGTTTTGATTTCTTGTGTAACGCATCTCTGTGTCTCATACAACGGATCAAGCCTGGAGTGATCCATGGCTTGATTATCCTCTTTTTACATGGTAATGTCTTAATTACGGTGTTCTCGGATATAGCTTTTGCCATGAGATTAACCAGAGAATCTGTAGCCACATCAGCATCGGACATAGAGTAAATGGGTGTAAAGTCTAGTTCCTCCATAGTTTTATCCAATGTGTCGAGATTAGTTTTGGTGATATGTTTAATCATATTGTTTGGAGGTTTTTTATTTGGAATGCAAAGCAGGGATGAACAATGGTCAGTAACAGTAGTATCGAAGATTAGTGAGATAGCTGTTATGGTGGTTGATCTTAATAATAAATGATCGAGACAATTATTTCCTCTGGTAGGAAAAGAATGTGTAGGAAGAAATCCGTAAAAAGCAACAGTGTTGAGGTAGTCATGTGATCGTGTGTCGAGTGAGAGAGGTTTAATGTCTATGTTAATATCACCAGTTATAGCTACAGTATTAAATTTGGTAAAGGTGGGAAGAATATTGTTAAGAGCGGTAAGAAAATCATTAGTGTTATTGTTTGACGGCGACCGGTAAACACATAGTATGGCAAAGGTCGTTCCTACTTCCACTGCGAGACCAGTGGCAGAACCGTCAAAACAAAGTTCTTTGCAGCTGACAAGGAGTGTGGATTTTATATAAACCACAACACCATCACTTTGGTTTTGGTTTTTGGTCGTGTTGAACATAACATAGTTTTGTATAACGGGAAGGTTGTGGTTACTTGAACATAACAACCAGCATTCCGTCAGGACTAAAATATCACAATCAATTGAGATACGTTGCAGCAGGGTTTGTAGATTATTAAAGTTGCAATTGATAGATCTAATATTTTGTGTTAGGATTTTAAGATAATTATTTGGTTGCTTAATAAAGCTTTTTGCCTGTTCGGGGGTGCAAGTGTGTGAATCGGATATAGCTATCTTGTCTATGTTATTGGTTAGATCAATTATGTCACTGAATTTTTTTGTAAGGTATAATTGTATAAGAAATTTTTTGAGGGTGGAAGTTTAACTTATGGCAAGCATCTCTGTGTATTACGCGGTGTGTACTGTGTACGTGAGTTATAATTATGTTTCCAATGTTTGTGTGAGGGTATCTGTGTAGAACGAGTGAGTGTGAATTAATCGCTTTATAGTTTAAATTTATGGTAAGGTTGACAGATATATATTGAGTTTTTACGATATAGTAGGTGTATTGTGAGTGTAATTTGTACAATGTGTGACAAAGTGCATTATTATATCTTAAACTATTAAAATAAACAAAAACATGCATTATAGAAATCACAAGGTAATGATAACTTAAAGCAAAAAATAGTCATATAGTGTTTCTCAGCTTATCTATGTCCGAGACATGGGTTACGCGAATATGAGGCGAGCCTTCGTTTTGTTTAAGATATATAAATCCATTTGCCGTCCAACAAAAATGAAAGCCATGGCTTTTCTTGAATTGCCGTGCTAAGAAGTATAGCTTCTGAGTTTTCTGTGTAAGCGTTTCCGCTATGTACAGAGGTTTAGTCTGGTATTTAGTGTTCAAATGAGTGGTATTTAACTTATCTTCTTTGGCTTTGGATTTGTTAAAGTTCTTGACAGCCCTGATAACTTTGTCTTTCAAGGGTACGGTAGTGAGGTCCACGATGACTGGGTTGGAGTCATCCTTAGACTTAAGCCGGTAGATGTCTCTTATGTTGGATTCGTCGATGTTGACGTTTAGAGTTTTTCCTAATTGCAAGAGTTCGGCGCATAGGGTTTCTTTTGTTTCTCGGTTTTGTTTTGGTATGTTTCGAATTTCGATGCTAGTTCCCCGGGATTTTCGTTCAAGCGTTTCTAGTTTCTCTTCAAGCTCTTTGATTGCTAGTTTGTCCGCCTGCCTTTCTTTTTCAAGAGCACTGATCTTTGTCAGAAATTCGTCATATTTATTTGACATAACGTCAATGCTAGATTTCAGCTCTTGAAATCGCTTTTCCTGTTCTTTCGTAAAGACTGAAAACATTTCCTTGATAAGTGCCTTAATATCGGTATTTTCTTCCTCTAGCTTCCTTTTTTTCCGTTCCGTAACATTAAGCGTTTGTGAGTGGAGGTCAGGCTCTGACTCACTATGTTTCAAGGGGGAGTCACTTAATGCCTTAGAAAATTTTAAATCGGTGTTCTGCACAATCTCAGGCACAACAACTGACATTGAGGGTGAGGCAGGGGGCGTTCGTCTTAGTGGCATCATGGTAGCAATGCAATGTTATGTGTGCGGCGTGCAGTACAAGAAATAATTAGGTATAGTAAAGTTATGGATTTTGGTTTCCTCACAGTCGCGGAGGTCAAGATAATTTTGCTACTATTGACGAAGGCGAACTTAGTCTTTCCCGTCCACTGTAGTAAGACCTCTCTGCGATAAGTAATGAGTTGCTGTTTGTTAACAAAATAAATATGACTCACCCGCAAGCGCTCGCGCAGCGAAGGAACTTGTTTCGCACAACCACATATGTATACGTAGGTATCTGAGGACGTTTGGACATACACGGTACTCTAGTAGTGACAGCGATGACTAGCCGATCGGGCGCCGACCGTTGTCCTTGAGGTCCCGATGTTTGCCGAAGGCCGGTCGTTGACACGAAGCGCTTCACAGGTGATTCAAATTACTTGCAAAAACGATTTAACGTCGAATTTGGATTGCTTCTGTTCTTCTTATTTCTCTTGGTGGAATCAGGAATACTTTTGTAAATTATGTAGCCTGAGCTAATGGCTATTTGCTGGTGAAGATATATTAACAGAAGGTGAATTATTTCTAATGATAAACAATTTTAAAAAGGAGCACACGGATTTACTTGTGTACGCTCGCGCGGTGGCGGGTAGGAGTGCTAGTGATTTGACAACATAAGGAGAATTATATCACACAGCTTTTCATTTGGCTTCTCAGAAATACCGTGAAATAGCAGGACCTTTCTTCGCATTGCAGTCTCATGTCTAACCAGACTCAAAGATATAAGTTCAATCTGAGTTTTAAAGTGAGCAAGCGTTTTGCAAATGAAGGATTTAAACTCTGAGAAGTCAAGGGAAAGTGCAGCAATATCCGGGTGTTCAGGGCTAGTTCCAGCTGTAGCTTTCACCAGCTTATCTTCATACTCACGCATGCGAGAGCTAAACAGCTTCTCCAGTTCTACCATACTGTGCACAAGCTTGCTGTCCATGGTTCATTGGAGTGATAGTGTTGTGGTTGTAATAGTAAAAGTGAAAGGAAATTCCAAGCGACGGTGGGTTTACTGGTTAATTAGCACATAAATATACTGAAGAAGAAACAATAAACTATTTTTAAATAAACTTAATATCCCAAGAGATCATCCATTTTGCGCAACTTGTCTTTAACAGTTTGCGCCATTCTTTCGGCCAAACTGTTTGTTGCGGGATGATAAGGCGCTGTATATGTTTTATTTGGGAACTATATTTTCTATCACCAAAATTTATATTTGTCATCAAGTTGTATCACCTAATAAATAGATCTATCGCCATGAAATATTTTCGTTCTCAGATAAACAAAAATTGTTCCCAGGTATGAATTATCAAATTAATGTTAATATATGTGTAAAATAAGAGATCGATAACCAATAAAATTATATTGCATTACATGAATATAAACTTCGTTCTTATAATAACAGTTTTGTTACTTAAATAATAGCTCTGTGCTCAGAATGGTAGATCAGTCACCAAATAAATCGATTTTGTAAAAGGAAACAGTTAGGTTAGGTTAGGTTAGAGTATGACAAACAACGCACGAGCCGAGCGAGCGAAGCGAGCGTGCCGCGGCAGCGGCCGGCGATGTGCCAGAAGCGAATCGCTTTTGTAAAAGGAAACAGTTAAGTTAGGTTAGGTCACATTAATGATTTATTGGTGATCTCTTTAAATTAGTTTACTTAAATACTTATTAGGACACACCTATTATAATACATACAAAAACATTTATTTGGTACTAGACCTTATATCTCAGGATTTTAGGTGATTTATTGTGGAACTGATTTTGCATTGTTTGGTGACTACATTTTGGTGACAGATCTACTATTTTGAGGACAAACCCTATTATTTAAGAAACACAAAACTAATTAAATTGGTGATAGCTTAAATGATACCCGTTTTATTTTATTTGCGTCCAAAAATTGCTCAACTTCAGCTGACACAAAGGACGTTCCGTTGTCGGAAACCAATGTCTCACACAAACCATGCATAGCAAATAAATTTCTGAGTTGTCTGATGACCGTTCCCGCTGTCATATTGTTAGTCAAGATCACTTGAGGCCATCTGGAATATGCGTCTACAACAATTAAAATATATTTACCTTGGAAAGGTCCCGCAAAGTCCACATTTATTCGAAACCACGGCTTTGTAGGCGTGATCCACTCAGATTTAGTTTTCGGAGGCATATGCCGATTTTCAAGACATTTGTCGCAACCACCTACTAATGCCTCAACATTTTCGTTCAATTTTGGCACCAAACATAACTCCTGGCCAGTGATTTCGTTTGGACGATGCCGTTATGTGTTTTATGTAAAGCACGTAGTATCGTTTCACGTAATGATGACGGTACCACCACTCGACAACCCAGTAAGATGCAATCTTCATGCATAGAGAGTTCCGAACGACGGAACCAGTATGGACGCAGTTCATCATCAGTTACTCTAGCTGGCCAACCGATTAGTACATGATGACTGACACGAGATAATAGTCTATCTCGCTTCGTTGCTAATGCTATTTGGTCAGCATCCACCGGAAAGTCGGTAGGTGTCTCTGCCATCAGCAACACGTCACATAACTGCTGTTCTGGTTGGTCGGGAACTGGCTGTGGCCATCGGCTCAATCCATCAGCGTGACCAATTTGTTGTCCCGGTTTGTACACAATTTCGTAATTATGTGACGTCAACAAAATTGCGATCCTCGTTAGGCGAGGCGACAAGACCGTGGGCATAGGTCGCTTCGGATCGAATATGCCCAACAAAGGTTTATGGTCCGTAACTATAGTGAAGGATCTTCCCATTATATAGTTATGAAACTCTCCTTATCTAATTGTGAGTAACGGCGTTCGAAAGTATGTAGAGTTCTGGAACTCATAGATACAGGGCGCTCCTGTCCGTCTTCCATAACGTGGGATAATACAGCGCCGACGCCGTATTCTGAACTGTCGCAGGTGAGTACCAACGGCTTATTTAAATCGTAATGAACGAGCGTCAAGTCAGATGACAGCAACTTTTTAGCCTTGTCAAAGCTCCTTTACTCCCTGTCTGTCCATTGCCAAGATTGTGCTTTGTCGAGCAACCTATGTAGTGGCTCGAGCATGGTGGCTTTGTGAGGTACGAACCTCTCTTATAAGTTATAAAGGGTGGCCGGAACATTGACGTCCAAAAATAAAATTTAGGTCCCTCGTATCGTGGGGTATCCGAATGACCCCCATGTATGTTCCGCGACTTTTCATAGTTTTCGAGTTACGAATTTTTTTCTGATTTTTTGAGAATGTTCGACCTGACCAATCTAAAAAATGACTTTGTCGAGATTTTTTTTTTGCAACTGAATCTTCGTGAGTAGTACTTTTATGCATAAAATAATCAGCTTCGTAACTGTGATGAAAGTTATGAAAAAGTTGGTCTAAAGTGAAAAAATTACGTTCGGTAAATTATGGCTTAGCATTTTAACTTTAAATAAAAAATTTAAACAGGAAACTTCATGGTTCCTAAGTAGGCTTCAAGAATGCGCCAGACTCTCAGCTTTCATAATCATAAAAAAATTAGCAATTTAGACCAACTTTTTCATAACTTTCATCACAGTTACGAAGCTGATTATTTTATGCATAAAAGTACTACTCACGAAGATTCAGTTGCAAAAAAAAAATCTCGACAAAGCCATTTTTTAGATTGGTCAGGTCGATCATTCTCAAAAAATCAGAAAAAAATTCGTAACTCGAAAACTATGAAAAGTCGCGGAACATACATGGGGGTGATTCGGATACCCCACGATACGAGGGACCTAAATTTTATTTTTGGACGTCAATGTTCCGGCCACCCTGTATAATCCTAAAAACGCTTGTAGCTGTTGAACGTTCTTTGGTTCAGGAGTGTTGAGGATAGATTCAACTTTGCTAGGTGCAGGATGAATACCCTCAGCGTCTATGATAAAACCTAGAAACTCTACACGTTCTTTGGCAAATTTACATTTGTTCCGATTGAGCCGCAAACCTGCTTTACCGATGCGCTCCAGTACTGTGTCGAGACGCTGCGTCATCTCCGACATCGTCCGGCCACTGACGATGACGTCATCGATCAGTACCGCGACGCCGGGAACGCCCGCCAGCAACGCCGTCATCAAGCGCTGGAAAATTGCCGGGCAGGCTTTAACACCAAAAGCCAATCTGTGTACTGAAAACAAACCTTAGCATGTGATTTAGGTTAACAGCTGTGCTGTGGCGTCTGTAACGACCACCTGTGTATACGCACGGTCAAGGTCGAGTGTCGTGTAAAATTTGCCACCAGCAATCGCAGCAAACACTTCACTTGAAGTCGGCATAGGGTAGGTATCAGACTCGGTAGCCTGATTAACTGTACTACGGTAGTCACCGCAAAGACGAATGTCCCCGTTTCGTTTGGGTATTGGAACAACCGGAGTCGCCCATTCTGAAAAAGACACAGCGCGAAGTACCCCCTTCCCCCATTAAACGATCTATCTCTTTTTCAACTTTGTCTTTAATAGCATAGGATACTGGACGTGCCTTCAAAAACCTAGGAGTCGCAACCTGTAAGTACCGAGTCCGTCTCTGAAAACCTCGCTGTGCTTACTTACAATCAGATCGTTCGGAGACATGTCTAGTTCAGATATCATATTAACATTTAAAGTAATACCTAGTGCCTCGAACCAATTACGTCCCAACAGATTCGGTCCCGAACCCTTAGCTACAATGACATTCAAAACACACTTAATGTCATAATATTGTATATTATTAATTGTCGCTTCAATTTCACTGAATATTACTTCACTAGACTTTTTAGGTGTAATCAACGCCAGAAGAGTCTCGAACACTTGTACGCCGCACACTGTATAGAAATTTGCCCTTTTTGCCGAATCTGAGACGACGCCATTCGCCTCAAAACAATATTTAAGTCTGTCGATGTAATTGTCCCAATTATCACATTTCACATTGAACTCATGAAATTTCACCGATTTACACTCATGTTTTCTACTCGTCGCCAATATTATGCCTTCAATAAAACACCAAATATCGTAATTTGTGTATTGAGCTAAGTAGCCTAGAAGTACAAGTGGATAAATCATAAGGTACGCAACAATATGATGGAGGGTAGACTGAAAACCCAATAAACATAAACTTATAAACTAGGAAGTATGTAGGTACCTATATATACAACAAACCATTTACAAAAACTGACATCTCTCCTTCCGTGTTTGTTTTCGTTTTAATAGCAATTCTATTCCGTCTTCAAACCAGTTGCAAAAATGACCGTTTTCGTCGTCGGGAGAACGGTTGCGTTATTGAGGAGACACACACAGGAGAGGGTTTTACTGTGTGGCCTGATTAACTCGAAAATTGGTAAAAATAACCTAAAAGCCAAATAATGGAAACTACCTTTTCAAGCGGGTGGAAAGCGTTTTAAAAATTTTGAGGGAAGTGCAAAATCCACGCGGGCGAAGTGCTAATCTTGTATATAACGCACACACTACGCAGCCAAGGATATTATAAGTTGTGGGATTTCATTGCTAAAACCAAATGCTCGGCTCAACACTGGGCCTGGTCCCTCGTGGACCTGGCCCAGCGTTGAGCCGAGCATTTGGCATATAAACTAATTAGCATTTGTAAATATTGTTGCAGCTGCTGAAGATTGTAAAAACTATCATCTTTCATTGACATGTCTCAGCCATCTGGGCATGGCTGAGAGTATGTCATGCTCACTCAAATGTCTGACTGATGGTGGTGTGTTTGTTGGATCATTGCGTTCCCTTCAAAATGGCTGAGTTAAATGGTGCTGATCTATAGATACGTCATGTTCGTGAACGGGTGCCGTCGTAGTAGGGACTGATCATCTCTTAGCTGCCATGGTCAATTTCTGTTTTTTTTTTTTTTATCTTTTGATTACGGACGTTTTTCGTTCACGTCTTACTACATCGTTCTCTCATGTATAATTTCAACATGATTTTTTTTAAATATTTAATGAACAGTTCTAACCAAATTAATGTCCTTGTAATGCCTTGTAAATATGCATAATAAATATTTACAATATTAATATGTAGTTGTCAATTTTTAGAGATCTCTATCTCGGTAAGTATTGAATCTACAGAGCTGGTTCTCATCTCAAATTGTAGCAATTTTAGTCTACTATAAAAACGTATAGATTTAAAAAGTAAAAATGCATAGTTTAGGACATATATGTATTGAGAATACCAAAAAACGCGCGATTTCGCGGTTTTTCGAGTGGTGCAAAGTTAGCACAGGTCTTTCGAAGCTCCCCCCCCCCCCCCCCCGTGGGTTCCCGCATTGTCGAGGCAGGGGGGCTCAGTAGCTGTGGCTTGGACAACCACGGTGAAGCTAAGAGGAACCCGAGGAGGGGCCGCTCGTCAGGGCTTTGCCGGTAAGCCGACGACGTAGCGGCCAACAAGTAGGTTGCGGTGCCGCTTGGGCGACATCGCAACTGAGGCGGGCCGTGATGTGGTATAGGAGGCATCACGGCTGAGGGTTGGAGGCCGCGGCGGGGCAGGAGTGCCGGTATTGCGGTGCGCCGCTCTCCCTACCTTCCGCGGCCTTGACGGGGTCGCCACCGTATGATGGCGGACGCGGTGGGGCCGCAGTGGAAGAGGAGTGTTGGTATGACGTTGGCCGCTCTCCCTATCCTCTGCGGCCGAAAATTGGCAGGCGGCGGGGCCAATGACCTGACCCGTCGCAGGGGGACCAAGGGTGCCCAGACACGGGGTCGTCTGGCGCCCATGTGATGGTTTGGTCCCTGGGGGTGGTCACGGCGCACAGTGGACGGAAAAACGAGCTTCCCTTTCGTAGGATTTTTGAAAAATAAAATGTTTTATTTGATAGTTTCAAGTATACAGTTTTGTCGAGTACATTAAAACATTGAATAAATTAGTAATTACGGTTTTTTTTTTTTAACTATACCATAAAAAAATGACTTTTTAGTTTTCAAATGTATGAAAATGGAATTTGTTTTCCTCATAACTTTATTGTGTCTTGAATTGTAAAGCTGAAACTTTTAGGTATTATTGCCGAGCCTATACCAAAGCCACCTGACCTTTGACCTTGACCCCGAACTTCCCCGTTCAAAAGATATGAATGAATTTAAAATGCATATTTGGACGATGTTGTAATACGCGGTTATGTACCTCAAATATATGTATATACATATTTTTTTTACCCAGTATTGATACCTGAAAGACAACAAACCTATATGACTATCGATCTTGGCGGAAAGCGTACTTATTCATAACGTATGAATAGATTAATAATTGAATTTATACAACAAAAATAATAATAATTTATTTCAGATTCATTACATCCATATTTGTTAGTACAATTAGGAGCTTACAAAATAGTGTTAGTAATAATTAATAATAATTGATTGACCTATAATAATAATTTAATTAAATAAGTAATAGTAATATTTTTATAATAAAAGTAGGTAATTAAAGTAATTATAATAAAAGTAATCTTTTTTTCCATCACATAAATTAAATTAAAATACCGATTTATATAAAAATAAAATAAATAATGCGATATGAATTCAATGATTCAGGAGAAGACCCAATCACAATTAAATTAGTCAATGTCATAGTCGGGCAGGTTTCCTACGTCTACAAAGTCTACATTTTCTATGTCTGAACTAGAAGTTAATAACAATTCGGCTTCATCTGATAGAGGTTTATTACGAAGTAGCCTTATGTAGGTCTGAAACTAGAGAGATATGGGTCTGAGGATATCAGCAAATTATGGATGATGTCCTCATTTGTTGCAATTCTGCTAGTTTAGCGCGAAGATTCTTATTTTTTTTTTAAATCTTTTTTGCGAGCTTCGGATGCCTCTTCAGAAAGTTTACCGATTGGAATAAAGTTATTGTGCTCAACTATGGCGGCACCATGCATGAGTAATTTATGCACACTTGAGGGCATATAATACCATGCATAGAGCTCAACATATCTATGAGCCGTTGTAGCACAATATTGCCGGAACTTTTCCACGTCTAAAAACTCTCCATCTTATTATAATTACTTTTATTATAAAAATATCACTATTACTTATTTAATTAAATTATTATTATAGGTCAATCAATTATTATTAATTATTACTAACACTATTTTGTAAGCTCCTAATTGTACTAACAAATATGGATGTAATGAATCTGAAATAAATTATTATTATTTTTGTTGTATAAATTCAATTATTAATCTATTCATACGTTATGAATACGTACGCTTTCCGCCAAGATCGATAGTCATATAGGTTTGTTGTCTTTCAGGTATCAATACTGGGTAAAAAAAAATATATATATGAAGGGGCAGGAGGGCCTTCATCAGTACTCATCTTATGTAATGTACGTAGGCCAGTATGTGGGTAGGTAGGCGTGAGCAGAAAAATCGCAAGTCCTTGTTACAATCACTGTTGTTTAATCAGCACAGGGTTTAATTGAAATACACAGTTAAATGACCAATGTTTAGTCTAAGCAACACGACACCAACTTAATTATGGCACTAGATTAAGCTATCACTCGGATGCACAGCGATTCGTCACAAGCGTGGTGCGCGGGCGCCTTCTCGAACAACAGTGTCCAAGATGGCCGCCTTCGCAACCATCGACAATCACGCTTCGCTAGGCTGACTTTGACAGCTAAAAGTCAACCTGACGTCTGACATTGACGGATGCGCCGTCACGGCCGGACTGACACTCGACCGTCCTCGGGCGATTTTCTGAAACAACGAGTTGCAATCGTACATAGTCCGTTCGGCATCCTGACGGATGACTAATGACAATTATCACAATGCGCTATGATACTTAAGACTTAAGGTGAGTGTCTCGCTACAATTAAGCCGGATGACACAGCCTCGTCACTAAACAGTATGAGGTTAACTTTTCACAATTGGTACTATTAGACAAGTCAATCCTTTGGTGGATGTGACCCGGACGACAATATTCGTCTTACCATAATCTGCAAAACATCCAGAACAAGTCAGTCAACTTAAAGGGCTCTGACTCGGACGACATATTTCGTCTCATAGAACAAAAGCACTGAGACAAGTCAATCTGATACTGACTCGGACGACATATTTCGTCTCAAAGAACAAAAGCACAGAGACAAGTCAATCTGATACTGACTCGGACGACATATTTCGTCTGACCATTTGGCAGGTACGAGATTATTACAGGTCGCTCCACTTACCTTCGACTACGAATCGTCCTGTTCTGTATGAATTTCAATTTCGTGCAACACTTCCCAAGTCTCAGGATCTGAGCATGTACTGAGAGTGTCTGAACCTGCTGTGAGCGTCCTCGAATCGGCGGAAACAGTGTTTGAGCATACGGTCAAGGTGTCAGAGTTATCATTGTCATGATTTGGATTAGTTACACTTTCTTCATCTTCCGACGCCGTCTCGGCCTCTTCACAATTTAAAAGACTAGTAGCTATTTCGATCAGACCGATGTGTCCCTGGGGTACTGCGCGCAAATACTCGTGAGAGTATTTATAAGTTCTCTGAGAACCACCTAAACTTTTAAGTTCGTAGCGATCGTTTTCAAGTACTTCTACTATAACATATGGACCTCGAAACTTCCTATCCAATTTTGTTTTATTCCGTTCACAATTTTTAATAAATACGAAGTCTCCTTTGGAGAAAGGTCTTATTGTGGCCCGACCACGATTAAACCGAAGGGTATCAGATTCAGCAGCTTTGCAAATGTTAGCTGATGCATCAGTTCTTATTGAATCTAAATCTAAGCGAACCTCATGATCTATATTATCGGCGTTCAGCTTAGACATTCCTAAAGAATTAGAACGAATTCCAAACATTAGTTCTGACGGTGAGTATTTGGTAACGGAAGATTAGAACTATTGAGAGCAAGTTGGATGTTACTTAATTCGTCACGCCATGCTTTGTTAGGGTCGTTTTCAATTATAGTAAGGAGGCTCTTTAGAGTACGCATCACTCGTTCAACTTGGCCGTTTGCCCTACTCGTACCAGTCGCGATGAAATGGAGGTCTATTTTATGCTCTTGACAAAAGCTCTTAAAATCTGAGCTAATGTAGCAACGGCCCTGATCTGCGATAATTCTTTTCGGGGCTCCAAAAAGACACACCGCTTTTTGTACGGCATATATTGCACTCTTGGAATCGACTGACAAAGTATGTTCGAGTAAAACGTATTTGGTAAAGGCATCAATTATTACCGAGCAATACTCCTTTCGGTCACTCTTCCCGCTCAGCTTCCCCGAAAAATCTATGTGAATCGTGTGCCAAGGCACGGATACTTTTGGAATCGAATGAAGCTGAACAGGCTGAGCACCCGATGGACCTTTCGATGCCTTACAAATGATACACGAATCTATAAATTTTCGTACACATTTAGACATATCGGGAAACCAATACTTTTCATACAGCTTGTCTAGAGTTTTGTCCCTGCCTAAATGTTGCAATTCGTTGTGGACATGATTAATTAATGTCCAAATAAGAGACCGTGGAACTACGGGTAGCCATGAAACCGCTTTGTTACGAGTAATCTTCCTGTAGAGTATGCCATCTCTAACGTCATATGTTTGACCTACTGTTTCGGGAAAGCTATTATTATTATGTTTTGCGATAAGATCCTGAATTTCTGCGTCACGTTTCTGTTCAACTGACAGCCAGCCCTGATGTAGTTCAACATAATTGACAGTTCTAGGCTTAGGCTTTACAGGAGTGATAGGAACAGCGGAATCTGACAGTGGATTTCGGGACAGGTAGTCAGCATGCTCCATTTTACTTCCTTCGCGGTATATAATATCGAAATCGTAAGCTTGTAAATAAGCCCACCATCGGTAAACGCGGGGTGTTAGGTCTTTCTTCGATTTCGACGCCTTGAGTGAATTGCAGTCGGTAACTACAACAAATCGCCTACCATATAAATAATGGCGAAAATGCTCTACAGCTCTGACGACCGCTAAAGTTTCTAGCTCGTATGAATGATAACGAGATTCCGCGTCTGCTGTACGGCGGCTATAATACTCTACAACGTGCGGAAGATTATTTTTCTTTTGCAGAAGGATTGCTCCATATCCTTCTGAGCTAGCATCGGTATGTAGCTCCACCGGAAGTTCTGGGTCGAATATAGTTAGCACCGGTTCGGACGTGAGAATGCCTATAATTTTGCGCCGTATCTTTTCGTGTTCGGTAGTCCAACTAATTCGTCCTTTAAGTTTTGTAAGAGGGTATAGGGGACCGAGTATTCGTGTGAACTCAGGAATAAATTTCCGAAAGTAGGAGGCTAGACCGAGAAATTGGCGAACATTAGTAGCCGATTTAGGTTCTGGGGCATCTGCCAGTGCTTTAATCTTCCGTGAATTGGGCCTAATCTCGCCGGATTGTACAGAATATCCTAGGTAGTCAATTCGTTGTTTCATAAATTTACATTTCTTTGTATTGAATGTAAACCCGGCTTCTGATAACGCACCTAAAACAAAGTCAAGGCGCTTCAGTCCTTCGGAGATGTTAGCAGAATGACATAACACGTCATCCATATAGATAAGTGGTTTATCTTGTAAATGACTAAAAGCTTTTGTGATACATCTCTGAAAGACTGAAGGAGCATTACGCAAACCAAACGGCATGGCGAGATACTCGTATTGCCCTTCGTTTGTCACGAAAGCTGTCTTCTCCACTGACTCAGGGTGGATAGGAATCTGGTGGAAACCAGAAGCCATATCCAATGAAGAGAAGAAATTAGCACCTGTAAGCTGGTCGATTTGTTCCTCGATTCGAGGTAAGGGATAATGTTCAGGTATGGTATTTGAATTTAACTCCCTAAAATCTACACAAAGTCTATCGGAATTATCCTTTTTTTTCACAAGAACGATAGGACTAGCAAATGGGGACGTACTCTCTCGAATCACCCCTGCGTCTAATAGTTTTTGAACCTGTTCCCTAATTATTTGTTTCTCTATAGGTGCTCTTTTATGGGGACATCGCTGCACAACTTTATGTGGGTCTACTAACTTAATTTCACATACTCCTGTCTTCACACGCTTGGTAGGTATACCCTCGATAAAGTTATTCGCATATTTGCTCAATATGGAAATCAACATGTCTTTATCCCGTTCCTGCAAATCCGTGTCAATTGTTGAAAAATCTGGGAGATCTGATGTCGCGACACAAATATTAGATTGTTGTTTAGAGTATATAACAAGATTATCATTATCAATTTCTACCCTTAACCCTTGATCAAAGATATCTCTACCAATAATTATAGGCTCAGATATATTATTGTCGGAAACCACGTGAAAGAGTAAACTAATCAAGCGATCACCAATTTTAACATGGGCCTGAATTTGAGTCGTACACTGAATATCATCGCCTCCAATGCCACTCAGATAGACGAGACTTTTACACACAGTACCCAAGAGTTTACCACGATAACTTTCTTTCACAAGGGAACAGGACGATCCGCTGTCAAATAGAAAAGGCACAGACTCACCGGAAGATGTTGTCAAGATACCCCTTGAAGGACGGTGTTCACAATGTTGGACTTCCTTGGCCGCAGCTTTACCACCGTTCTTTTTATCGGGACAGTTAGTTGTCACATGACCTTTTAGGCCACAAGTGTAGCACGTAACATCGGTCATCCTCTCCAACGGACGGGAAGCACTCGGAGTGTCTCGAGGTTGGACTGTTCCCAGCGCGTCACGACGTTTTCGGCATTCCACAAAACGATGTCCCGATATTCCGCAAAAGTTACATCTGCCAGTGAACCTTTCGGTAGCACGAAAACGCTTCGCCTCAGGTTCGTTAGCTTCGACACCCTCTGAACGCCGCTTAAGAGATACGCCTCCCAGGATTCGGAACAATTGAGTGCGAGTTGTGATATTGTGCGCAATCAATTCGCGTCTTATCAGGCTGTCCTTCTGACAAAGCACAGAAATAACGAATCCAGTCACTACTTCTTCAGGCATCACAGCCTTAGGTATTTGTTCGATTAAGTTCCATAAACGAAGAGCAGCTTCTGAAGCTGTCTCCTTAGCTCCTATTTGGAATCGCAATATTTCGTCGAAATAGTCCTGAAGAAGTTTTGGTTTTGAAAATTTAGCTAACAGTGTCTGTTTGACAATGCTCCAGGACATTTCATCTAAGTTTAGCTTAGTGATACAGGCAGCCGCTCGTGCTTTTAAAGAGGTAGTAAGAGCCATGAGCAAGTCTATTCCTTCTAAGCGCTTATTATTAACGATCGCTTCGGTAATATTGCACCAACCATCTATGTCACAGTCTGGTTCGTCTGGATTAAATGGTAACAAATGTGTTGCCTGGTTAGTCCTCACAGTTGGCGTTGGCTGGGCTGCGAGAACACGAGATAAAAGCATTTCCATGTTATTCAACAATTTTTCTGCATCCGATTTTGGTGTCTCTTGCTCAATTCTAGCCCCATCCAATCCCACTTCTGATGAAGGGGCAGGAGGGCCTTCATCAGTACTCATCTTATGTAATGTACGTAGGCCAGTATGTGGGTAGGTAGGCGTGAGCAGAAAAATCGCAAGTCCTTGTTACAATCACTGTTGTTTAATCAGCACAGGGTTTAATTGAAATACACAGTTAAATGACCAATGTTTAGTCTAAGCAACACGACACCAACTTAATTATGGCACTAGATTAAGCTATCACTCGGATGCACAGCGATTCGTCACAAGCGTGGTGCGCGGGCGCCTTCTCGAACAACAGTGTCCAAGATGGCCGCCTTCGCAACCATCGACAATCACGCTTCGCTAGGCTGACTTTGACAGCTAAAAGTCAACCTGACGTCTGACATTGACGGATGCGCCGTCATATACATATATTTGAGGTACATAACCGCGTATTACAACATCGTCCAAATATGCATTTTAAATTCATTCATATCTTTTTAACGGGGAAGTTCGGGGTCAAGGTCATAGGTCAGGTGGCTTTGGTATAGTCTCGGCAACAATACCTAAAAGTTTCAGCTTTACAATTCAAGACACAAAAAAGTTATGAGGAAAACAAATTCCATTTTCATACATTTGAAAACTAAAAAGTCATTTTTTTATGGTATAGATTTAAAAAAAAACCCCGTAATTACTAATTTATTCAATGTTTTAACGTACTCGACAAAACTGTATACTTGAAACTATCAAATAAAACTTTTTATTTTTCAAAAATCCTACGAAAGGGAAGCTCGTTTTTCCGTCCACTGTGCGGCGTGCCAAGTGTTCTGGTGCGCCGGTGATGGGGAGTAATCCCCAGAGGAGGGTCCGGTGACGGACGGCCGCGGCGGGTTCACGGATGAGTGCTAAAGCGTGCCCGTGTTCCCGTCGTAAGCGTCAGAGGAGGACACCGTGGAGTTTTAGTGGGTTAGAGTCCCACATAACTGCACTATCTCCCCATGGTAGTGCAGAATGCATGAGTATTTCTTCACGTTAAAAAAAAGAAAAAAGGTCTTTCGAAGCTGCAAACTTGGATATACGCTACTGGTAGTGCTCCTAACAACATATTACAAAATCAGAACTATCCCTTAGTTTGCGATTTTAGCGATTTTTAGTGTTAGATATGACTGGCCTATAAGTCAACAATTATCAAAAAGACTTTATTTTGGTATGGACCAGCAAAATCAATATTTATGCGGTCTTGTAGGTAGGTACTAGTCTTGGGAGGCATGTGTCCATTTTCGAGATACTTTGTGCAATTGTTCACCAATCCCTGAATGTCGATCGCCTACAGGGTACAGGGGCGCGGGGGTTTGACGAAAACGGGGACCGGGAGGGGTGCGGGCGGCAGGCGCACTCTTGTCAAACCCCTCGGCTTCGCTCGCTACGCGTTAAGCGATCGTACGTGTTGACAGTTGCAGACGCTTTGTGAGAGTTAAACATGAGATTACATTATCAAGATGAGTCGAAATATCTTCGGACATAATATTAATAGTCAGTGCAAGCAAATGGCTTTTAACGTATACGAATATTTTTTAGTTAGGTATGGATATTTCCATAGGTTTAGGGTAATATTTCATTAAAACATTCACAATTTCCTTAAATGAGACGTCATTAGCTTTTTTTATGTGTACTTAACGCAAGAAGCGTATCAAACACTTTCGGTCCACACACTGTGTAAAAGTTTGCTCTTTTACTTACATATGTACCAACACTACTCCATTTACTTAAGCAAAATGTTAGCCTGTCTATATTGTGCCAATTGTCCGTTTGAGCATGAAATTCCGTAAACTTCACAGCCCTACACTTTTAAAGTTTATCCCATCCGTTGCCACTATTATGTTTCAATAAAACACGAATTGTAATTCACTGTTTTATTTCGTGGAAAGCATAAGCACTAGGTTTAAAGTAATGTGTTATTTTCACACATGTGGGGTACTTGTACAAATCTTATTTGTCAAGAAGATTTCCAAATACACAACAAAAACCATTTACAGGAAAACAGCCAACATAAAGCGACTACAATGTGAAAAATAAAAAATATATATATTGTAGCCATTTGAAGCCAAATCAAAAACTGCTGAAGCAAAGTTAAAATGAAAATTATATGGGGCCATTGAGCGGGTATGTACCAAAAGGATCACGTAAATCGGCCCAGTACCTAATCCAGTGATTATAAAGGAAATCGGTGTACAACAATGAAAAAAAACTCATTAAAACTTCTTTTTATTACGGGCTGATTTTTCAATCATCTCATAACTATATATAGTATTTGAAGAATAATTTTGAAATGTTGACTATTATTTCATACAAAAACTGTCAAACGTCAATTTTATTCCTCGAATAAAAATTATCTGGCTGCTCTCAAAACGGTGAAGAAAAACATCGTTAGGAAACTGGCATGTCCAAGAACCAAAAATTCGAAGACATGTGACATCTACTAACCCGCACTGGGCCCGCGTGGTAGATTATAGTCCACTCCCCCTCAAAGAGAGGACGCCTGTGTCCCAGCAGTGAAAACAATATAGGCTGATTATGATTATGAATTCAAAAATACAATTAAGGTAGGTAATTAGTTTCTGATGATGGTTTATTGTTTTTTTAGGAATTAAAAGAATGCTGTGGGCGTGTTTTCGTAGACAGCATGCCAGAGTTCTGTCCACCACTAGACAAAGTCGTGGACTTCTCGCAACTGGACGTGATCCTCATCTCTAACTACACATGCATGATGGCTCTCCCGTTCATCACCGAGGACACGGGGTTCAAGGGCCAGGTGTACGCCACCGAGCCCACGCTACAGATCGGGCGCTTCTACCTCGAGGAGCTGGCCGAGTGGGTGTCGGGCGCGGGCGGCGACGGGCCGGGCGGCGCGGGCGCGGCGCGGCGCTGGAAGGAGCTGCTGCACGTGCTGCCCGCGCCGCTCGCGCACGCCGCGCGCCCGCGAGCCTGGCGCCGCCTGTTCGCGCCCGCCAACATCGCGCGGGCGCTGGCGCGCGTGCGCGTGGTGGGCTACGACGAGCGCGTGGACATCTACGGCGCGCTCGACGCCACGGCCGTCAGCTCCGGCTTCTGCCTCGGCTCCGCCAATTGGGTGCTGCGCTCCGCGCACGAGAAGGTAACGTATACGGTCGCGCGTCGTACCCGACACGTCCGGGCGCGCGCTCACCGCTGGATGCGCAGGTGGCGTACGTGAGCGGCTCGTCCACGCTGACGACGCACCCGCGGCCCATCAACCAGGCGGCGCTGCGCGGCGCGGACCTGCTGGTGCTGGCCGCGCTGACGCAGACGCCGGCGCACAACCCGGACCACATGCTGGGCGACCTGTGCGTGCACGCCACGGTCACGCTGCGCGGCGGCGGCTCCGTGCTGTGCCCGGTGTACCCGTCGGGCGTGCTGTACGACCTGCTGGAGTGCCTGTCGGCGCACCTAGACACGGCCGGGCTGGCCACGGTGCCCATGTACGTGGTGTCGCCGGTAGCCGACTCGTCGCTGGCCTACAGCAACATCCTCGCCGAGTGGGTCTCCGTCGGCAAGCAGGTACGTGCTGAGGCCCGGACTCGAAACTGAAATCAGCAAAACACCAACTTTTTAACTTTTTTAACGCAATTTAATTTTCATTGTCAAAATGGGGCATACCATCTGGCATGGCGTTTTGAGTGACGTCATTACTTGCATTCTGTCAAACCTGTGAGTTTTTTCAGTGTTGCCCGCACACAAACTTCATTTATTACTTTATGAATTATAATAATAATATTCGCAACGTAAATAAATATAAAATGAAATTATAATCAAAGTAAACAAATTAATGTTACACAGGAAGACGATTTCCATTTCCTAATTGGACTATTTCCATAACCTACACAAATGACTGAATCCTACTAATTTAGTAGATTAATAATAATTATTGCCACACTCTGCGAGAGGGACACATCTTTGAGGACTATTCTTTTCGTACGTCTATTAGTAATGCAAAAAAAAACTTTATCCGATGCAAAAAGTTTTTCCGCCCCTGCTTCACACGTTTTTTAAGAATTGACGAAACATATAATAATATTAATATTTTAAACTAGAGTGTTAAGTATTACACCGCAAACATGCATGCCTGTAATATGCAAAAAAGTAAACAAGTACCTTGCATGCCCTTAAAAACTTGTGTTTAGTGAATGTCACAACCACACCACAAATGGGAAATAAAGCCGTAGACGACCACGATAATATCGTCAAGTTAGAAATTTAAAAAGCTCCCAAAGGCACGCAAGCTACTTGCATACTTGTGTGCAAGTTACAGGCGTGTGTATTTGTGGTGTTAAATATTGTAAGTTATTGGTAGTTTAAGCTACGCTTGCCGCGGTTGGTCCGTGGAAGGGTGACCATCGTTACATACCAAGACCCCTCCGTGCTTCGGAAAGCACGTTAAAAATAAATAAAAATAAAATTCATTTATTCTCAGGTAAATTACACCCATTGCAGTACATAATTCAAATTCAAATAAAATAATTTTAAATCATAATAAATATCAAAACATCAAATTAAATTACCAGATAAATAAAAATAAAAATAAATAAATAACTAAAATTTAGATTACCAGATTAATTGAAATAAAATTAGGTCAAAAGAAATAAATCGTACGAAATTACATTAATTATCATAATTAAATCAAATTAATAAAAATAAATACACACAATAAAATTAATACCTTCTCTCCGACACGGGTACAGCAACATGTCTGTTGGAACAATGCCGGAGAAAGGGGCAGTCTAGCCTTCCCGCAATCATCGCCAGTTCGATCGTTAAGCCGTTGGTCCCGGCTGTCATTCGTAGATCTTTGACAGTCGTTACGTCGTCGTTAGGTCGTCAGAAGCCCTAAAGTCTGACAACCAGTCTTACCAAGGGGTATCGTATTACCCAGTAACTGGGTTGTGGAGGTCAGACAGGCAGTGGCTCCATGTAAAATACTGGTTGCATCCGGTTAGACTGGAAGCCGACCCTAACATAGTTCGGAAAAGGCTAGGCAGATGAATATTAACTTGGTTTTTTCGTATGTGTTTCCGGTTACTCTCTATGTCATTCATTTTTGAAGTACTTCCTGGCATCCGATTGAGCTGAAACTCACAAGGTATTTTTCTTACTGTCAATTAAGCTACTCTTCGTAAAATTCAGTGAAATGCCGCAACGCCCGCAACCCGTGCTGGTTGCGGACGTTTCGGCATTTCATGTATTGCTTAAACGCCCGTCAATCAGTTTCTTATAGCCAGTTATATCAGGAAATATTGCGAATGATACCTCACTCCCCTAAAGAGCAATCTATATTATCCAACTAGCTTCTGCCCGCGGCTTCGCCCGCGTGGATGTCGGAAATTATCCCACAGGAACATGCTACCGAAACAAAAAGTAGCCTATATAGCCTAAGGCATTAAGTCAGCCTCTGTACCTTTTTTGTATGCAAAAAGTTTAAATATTTAAATCTATGTTACTCCATAACATCAGCTATCTGCCAGTGAAAGTCCCGTCAGAACCGGTCCAGCCGTTTCGAAGATTAGCCGCACAAACAGACAAACAAAAATTTAAAAAAAATGTTTTTTATATAAGTACTTAGCGTGTATATTTTCCTTTTTATACGCATTTAGTCAAATCTGTTATTTTTTAAGACCCCACTTCACTCTTCTCACTCACTCTACTCTTCAAGTAAACCTAAGTACGGACGCCAGCACATCAAGTTACTACAATCTGTCAATTTTCTTTAATAGATTTTCAACTTTATCGCTAAACCATTAAGGTTCAAGGTTGATTGGGAAAATTTGACAGTTTCGGCTAGCTTGACCTGCTGGCGTCTGTACAACAGATAATTGGATATTTTTGAGAATAGGTTGTTAGGTTCCATGTTTCGCGTGACGACTCCCGGCCACCGTAGGCGCGGGCCTGCGGGCGGAGAGCAATGGCTGGCTCACCGCCCGATCAGGACCAGGCCCGTAACCTACCTAATTAAAAAAAAAAAAACTCAATAACAGAAAATAAAATACCTACCTACCTAAATAAACCTATTTCCGATGATAACTAATCTAAACTCAATAAATAAGCAAAATCCCTAAAAACTAAGATATTAGTTTATAGGGATTTTGCGATATTGTATCTTAAGATAAAATATTGTAGTATCTTAGCCGTGTGCAGCGCCCCTTAGTGAACTTCACTGCGGGTGACGTAACCTACGACAAACTTATTATTTGCGGTTGGTACAGTAATCGGATCTAGGGATCGAACCGCAAAATTAAGTTTGTTTTTTATTGTATATACTTTTCCGGGATAAAAAGTACCCAGTGTGGTGCCCAGGATATTAAAGAATAATTATACTAAGTTTCATCGTAATCGAACCGGTAGTTTTTGCGTGATGCCTGAACAAACAGATAGACAAAAAATTTATTAATCACATTTTAGGATCTGTGTCGGTCTAGTAACACCCCCTGCCATTTATTTTTTTGATATTTTCAATGTACAGAATTTTCACTTCTACAGATTTATTATAAGTATATAGATTATATGCGGTGTGAGGTGTGTGTATGTGTGTATGTACCTACGCAGGCGCGCGTGTACCTGCCGGAGGAGCCGTTCCCGCACGCCGCACTCGTGCGCGCCGGGCGGCTGAAGCACGCGCGCTCGCTGCACGACGACGCCTTCAGCGCAGACTTCCGACAGGTGAGCCCAAGTCCGGCCCTGTGCCACCGTACCTCAAGCACGCGCGCTCGCTGCACGACGACGCCTTCAGCGCAGACTTCCGACGGGTGTTCCCAAGTCCGAACCTGTGCCACAAGTCACGTACTCGTAGTGTTATAGGTGTTTTCCTGGGTGGTAATTTATGTGGTCACTTCGACTGTGTAGCCGCCTACGTAGTCGAAGTGACCCACTCTCTGTAAATGTCGGATTTTTCGTTACCGTCAAACTTAATGTTTAACTGTAATGTTCATTATAGTCTAGAGATCTATAAGTCAGACAGTACAGTCACGGTCTAGAGTTAGGAGACTTGACTGTTCTATCAGCCCGTGCTAACGCGTGTTCTCTGTGCAGCCCTGCGTCGTGTTTTGCGGACACCCCAGTCTCCGCTTCGGCGCCGCCGTGCACCTCGTGGAGCTGTGGGCCTCCAACCCGGCGCACGCTATTATATTCACGGGTAAGTTGCCGCACTTTTATTTTTAATCGCATTCCAAAATTGCGAATCTAACCGACGCCGACGATTCTGCAGAGCCCGACTTCCCGTACCTGGACGCGCTGGCACCGTTCCAGCCGCTCGCCATGAAAGCGTTCCACTGCCCCATCGACACGTCGCTCAACTACTCGCAGGCCAACAAGCTGGTGCGCGAGCTGCGGCCGCGCGAGCTGGCGCTGCCCGAGCAGTACGCGGCCGCGCCCGGCGGCGCCGCGCCGCGCCCGCACATCGCGGCCGACGTGCCCACCGTGCTGCTGCGGCGCGGCGCCGCGCGCGCGGCCGGCGTGCGGCGCGGCCTGGCGCGCGCCACGCTCAGCGGCGCGCTGGCGGCGCGCGTGGCGCCGCGCGACGTGCGCGCCGGCCTGCGCGCCGCACCGCTGGCGGCCGCGCTGCGCGTGCGCGACTCGCGCGTGTCGCTGGACGTGGCGCCGCCGGGCGCGCCGGGCGCCGGGCGCGGCGCGGCCCCGCGGCTGGACTGGGCGGCGCCCGACGTGGAGGCGCTGGTGCGCGCGCTGGCGCGCGAGGGCGTGGCGGACGCGCGCGTGGAGCGCGGCGCGGACGGCTGCATCGTGCACCTGCCGCGCCACGACACGCTGGTGCACGTGGAGCGCCACGCCACGCACGTGTTCTGTGAGGGCGACGCCGACGTGCGCCAGGCGCTGCGCCGCGCCATCGCCGCCTGCCTGCCGCACGTGTGACGTCACACCTCACGTGAGACGCCACAACACACGTGCGCGCGCGCCACTTTACTCAATTATAAATAATTATTATATTATAGCATCTACATATATGACTAAGTACTAGTTTTATTATTTGTTGCACCCTTTTTCGACGGACATTCAGATGAGCGTGACACTGACTACCTTATTTCCCCGTTATTAATTTATAATTAGGTTTTTCTTTTTAGAAATAAAAGAAGGAAACATCATGTGTTAAGGAAATATAAGAAAACATGAAACCTTTTTTTTTTTTTTCCGGATGGGAAATCATCAAATGACCCTAATGAATGATATTAGGCAATTTCATTATTCTCTTCTTCAAACAGATCTCGGTTGAAGCTCTATGATCCATTTTATTTGCTGCAGGCGTCTAATTTGAGGACCTAACCTAACCTATGGCTTCCCATAAATCCTCATGCATCAAACACATACACATTTTGAACTTCCACATGCCACAGCCGGCTCTTTCACAATGGTTTAATTTTTTACTTCGTGCTGATAACAACTGATGTACATAAGTACCTAAATCTATTTAAATAAAACAAAGTCTGGTTAATTACACCGTTTATAACTCAAGAACGGCTGGACCGATTTTTATGATCTTTGGATTGATTTGTTGGGAGTTATCTCCGCCCTGAATAGCAGAATAACTATTAAAACATGGGGAAAATTCACAAAAAAAAAATATTGAAGATAATTTGAGGCGGTACAAAGTTCGCCGGGTCAGCCAGTAAGGGTCAGTTCACACCGAGACGCGACGCGACGATACTGGAATAGGCCAGGGATTTCGCGCTGCGCCGCGCAACGTCGCGAGGCGCATCGTAAAATCGTTGGCAACACGACGCAGCTAGACGCCGCGCGGCGCAGTGGGACGTGTCTACATTCGCTACGTGCTCCCGCCCCGCCCCGCGTCCACCCGCAGTCTACCATTTGCAAGCGCATGAGAACGACGTATATTTGGCGGGTGCATTATGGAGATCGTAACTTTTTGTAATCCATTTTGTAATAATCATAATTTTTTTCTGGATAATTGGCAATGTGGTCATAAGCCAAGGTATGAAATTCACCATGAATTAATCTATTTCTCCATAAATTATGCACCCAAATACTCCTGTGTGATATTTTCTTTTTAATTTTATTTTTGTATTCTTCCTCTTCCTCTTCTGCAAGAAGTCCGATTATAACAAGATCCCAGTCTATCATTATAATATCACTCGATCACTCGACCGTACTGCATCAATTCTGCACGAAGTCTGGACGGAAATAGTAGAGACAAGTCGCCACGGCGGCCTCAGCTGCGCCTCGCGGCGTCGCGCTGCGCAGCGCCGCCCTCGCACGCCGCGCGCACCGGCGAAGTACCGCTGCGCCGCGAGGCGTCACGAGGCGCAGCGCTGCACGGCGCAACGTATTCTGAACTCTCACAATGCAATGTGTACCTTTTCGTGTAGAAAATAAAGTATATTTTGAGTCACTCTTTTAAAGTGTGCGCGCAGCGTCGCGACGCGTCGCGTCTCGGTGTGAACTGGCCCTTAAATATAAATAAGAGCCAAAGCAGTAAGTCATGGTTTTGCTATATTTTATGACATACAGACATTACAATGACAATACAGAAATTAGATTATAGTACAAAATAATGTGTTTGAATGAATGAATAAAGGCTTTGAACTTTGAGGCTTTACTACACTTTTTCAATTCATATTATGTACTTTCTGAGTTTATCTTTATAACAATCTCTTCGAACAGAGCCTTCGTGTAATTGGGATTGAACTTCACTTCAGGTAAGTTCGTTTAATCATCAATTATGCCCCACTGCAGGGCACAGGCCTACATTCTCCCTGGCTATACTAAGAACCAGTCTTTATCAAAGAAGTAGAGCGATTTAATTGTTTGATGTATCCGACTTCAAACAATTAAATCGCTCATGACCTACTATTGTTGTTTTATTTACTTAAGTATGTGTTTATTTTCTATTGTTATTAAGTACTTATTACTTCGATTTGTTAGACTTGCGTTTGACTGCTATCACCTGATGGTAAATGAACAATGACGGAGTAGTACAGTGGGTACGGTCAACCGCACGTCTGTGGTAACAACGTGGCGCCTTTATTCAGCAGCAGTATGGACGTTTTTCGTTGTTCAAGTATTACCACTGTACTTGTGGTGTAGGACATATCTAATGACTGTACTCTTGTACTTATGAATTGTAACAAAATGACAAAACCAAGATTCAAATACATAATATGTGATATATTTATTATAATGAGTAGCGCCAACACTGGATGGCATTAGACAATATACAATTTAATTAAAAAATGGAAACACATCATTACATCGTGATACTTTTTAAACAAAGCGCCCATGAGCAGCCACATGACATTTGAAGACAGACAACAATAAAGTTTCAATAATAACATCAGTGACGCAGCGCCGTGCGATGTATCGGAGTCATCCATATTAATACTTATATTTTTTAACGCGACATTTTTTATATACAGAACACTGGTTTTTCAACGCACTGCGAGTTGAAAAATCAAACAGCTCTTTTTTCGAAGCCATGGAATGCGCTCTGTTGGATTCTCATTGCTCGGCGCAACAACGAGAGTTGAAAATCCAGTGCGCTATAAAAAAATATTGCGTTAAAAAATCGCCCGAGCGGACGAAATATAAATCATACGCTTTCTGCAATTTGCACATTAGTATCAGGTTGTAGGCAAATGATAAAACAATAAGACGCTCCCGTAACAAATGTGTACAGGAAGGCTGGCGCTTGTCACGACGGGGTTGCAACTAGATCATACGATGAAATCTTGATGAAATAGAACTCATGGAGATATATTTAGTTGGTTTTTAAATAAAAACTTCACGTACCTAATTGACCTTTTGCAGCATCACAAAAACGGCTTTTTCGACAGCCTCTACTCAGAACATGAGTTCAACTGTATTTAATAAACGTAAAAAAATTCTATGATTTTTGTTTGGCGTATCGCCAAAATCTGTGCTAACGCCGCCTTCTTGTTTTTTAATTACATTTCACAAAACAATTGCACAAATGTTTACAAACAGTGCCTCTAACGTCATTCAAGCGCCAAAAAGAGCCTTGTGGCATTGTAAGTTAAAATTAGTCGAAGAGATTGTTTTATTTCTAAATCTAAAAGGATTGTTTGGCGCTTGAATGATATTGACAGACGGGGGTTGAGAAACATTTGCGAAGTTGTTTTCGATTGTATTTTTATTACCATAGATGCAACGTGATACTGAACTACAAATTGCAAAAACTAAAAAAAAGAGCAAAATATGTTTATTTGTCACAGAAACACATGCATAAGTACAAAAAAGATATGTTAACTGCAATGAAAACTAAAATTAAAACATCAAATTTGAATTTCGCGGGCTACCCTAGCCGGGGCCGTGCTCCATTATTAAGATACTCCGCCCTATCATTTAGACGTAACATACCTACCTAACACTCAAAGGGATCAAGCCAAAAACCGACAACCAGCATCCCAATTGCGTACCTAACACACATTCTATCACAATCCGAAGGATTTTGAAAGCAATCCGTAATCGATTGTTTCTTCTTATTATTATTATATGTTTGATAAACTCATCTGCTCGACAGCGTAAATAACGCAATGAATGTTGTTCAATTGTCAAATGAATGGCATTTCCAAGTAAGTGTGTTACGTAATTACCCACAGATGAAGCTCGCGGCCGGCGGCTTGGCGCGCAGTGCTGACTGTACGAATGCTCATCGCGATCGTAACGTGCAGTACGTTACGTTGCAATGGTTAGTTGCTAGCTCAACAGTTTCATTTATTAGCGCACATCAAATACGCGAAATGATTTAATTGAATTTTAATAATACAAAATTGTAGTTTTCTGAAATAAAATTGCATCTTCTCTCATATTAATGCTCATATTATATTGCACATTTTCAGTATTTTTAAACGCAGGAATGTAAACGCATTTAGATTTACATTATTAGCGTATTGACAGGGAGAAACGAGATGGCCAGTGGTCCCTCTTCTTACATTTTAAAACTAATTTATTCAAATTAAAAAAAAAATACTCAAAGGAAACCTTTAGGTATTCTTAATAACTGCTTTTTTAGGAATTGAGCTTTCTTCAGTCAGAAGGCCGATTTTCTTATATAAAAATATGGAAGAAGAACTAGTCAGATGAAACGAATGAAACGAACCTATTATCGCGACGTTCCAACAGTTGCAAGTTGTTCGAGGTATTCAGACAAACGGCGGCGTCTATTGTGAGTAAAATAAGTTCGTTTTCTAATGACTTGGAAATTAATTGTAAGCTTTAAATCTGAACAGGCAGTATTCTCCCCCATGCCTCCCAGGATCCAAATAAATAAATAGGAACAAATGTGTAAAATATACACATTTGTTCCTATTTATTTATTTGGATGAACAATTTGCCACCAATCGATAGGGTCAACCACACCCCCTTTAACAAACATTAACATCCAATAAACCATCCTATGAAAATAAAAACACATCAGGTAACAATGATTTTGCCTAAATCTAGTGATATTGTCATCTTGGTGGCAAAAAATACAAGATATTATTTATTCGAATTTGTATTGACTTAGCTCGCTTTCCAAATGAAGCATGCTATAGTTAAAAAATCATTATATAATCATACTTATTTATAAAATTAAAGGATTTTTTTCTATCGACAATTTTGGATCTCTGACCCCTTTTTTCCTCCCTGTTTATATAACGTCTCTTGTGCACAAGTAAATCTCTGCAATATACACTGTCTTTATGACGAATATTATATGCGCAGTACTCGTTGCAACAACTCATTTGATAATTTAATGAGTTGTAAATGATGGCAGAGTCGTCTTCTAGTCGATATCGACCATACATACAATTACAACAACGCCGATATCGCTGAAATATTACACGAAACATCGACGACGATCGGATACGAATCGCAGGTAAGTAAACTACGAGGTGGTCGCGGGCGCCTACGCGTTGAGGTCCATGTCGGCGAAGATGTCGCCGCGCGTGGCCACGCACAGCGCGTAGTGCGTGTTGAGCTGCAGCAGCAGCTCGCGCTCGTCCAGCATCTCCAGCGCATCCACGCGCGCGCGGTCGTCCTCGGCGAAGGAGCGCCACACGGCCTCCATGTCCCAGGCGCGCGCGCCGTCCCAGCCCAGCGCGCGCAGCCGCTCCGCCTGCGCGGCCGGCGAGCGCGCCAGGCGCACGCCCTCCAGCACGCAGCCGCGCGCGCTGAGGTTGCGCACCATGACCTCGCCGAACTTGTCGCCCAGGTTGCACTGCTCGTACACCAGCAGCGCGGCGCGCGGGAAGCTGTCGGCCAGGTAGCGCAGCAGCGCCTCGGCCGCGTCGGGCCGCAGGTACACCAGCACGCACTCGGCCAGCAGCAGCGCCGGCGCCTGCGCAGTGGCGCCCGCGGCCGCCAGCTTGCGCCGCACCTCGGCCAGGCAGCGCAGGTCGCAGCCCAGCAGGTGGTACCCGTCCGAGTGCAGGTCGCCCTCGCGGATCATCACCTCGCCGTCTGCAACCGAACCGATCCCTGTCGTGACTCATCCGACTAACAGAACAAATCGTTTCATTGGTTACATTACTCTCATCGATCGACAATCATCGACTCTAGAACTTGAAATTTTGACTCCAATATTATTTTTTTGCTTTTAGCTTTTACCTGCAGCCTTGCGTCTGAGGTCTACCCCACACTAACTCAACAGCTGACCCGATCAGTGTTTTAAATTTAAAAAAAAAAACCGGTCAAGCCCGTGTCGAACCACGTACCATGAAGGATTCCGTAGTTGGGATGAATTTATCCCAAAAACAAACTTAACGTTGTAGTTGAATAAAACTACAAATTAACGATTTTCGGAATTTTTTCTTTACCTTCCGTATTATAAAGTGCTCTGTGTTTACCTTGCTTCTAAGTCAACAGGAAGTACCCTACAGGTTTTGATTTCTTTGCGAGTATTAAAATATGTCGCATAAATGGCCGTATTTTTTTATTAACCCGTCCAAGATCGAATCATTCCATCTTCTCAACAGATACTCAAACCGGGCCCTTAACATCACGTGGCGAGGAACTAAAGTTCAACATTGCTCAATCAATATCAAAATACTCCAAAATACTTAGGATAAACGTTAGATAGGACACTAATGTATAACGACCGAACCCAATTACCTATCACCAGTTTTGGTATACTGGAGGTAGAAAAACCTATCTATCTCTGGTTTTAACGTTCCAATAATCTATATCAGTAGGTAGCGATCTGTATGATTATATTATACTGGCAGTTATGATTATACTGGCTACCATCGTGGTTATTGGGTTCGGCCGTAAGTGACACTGTTACAAAACAAAGCAGAAGGTTGGAACTCGTAATAATCTGTTACGTCGTCTAATCTCTACTAACTGGGGAGTAGCACCCGATGTCCCGCGTACATCGAGCATATATCTTCATGCTTCTCTGCTGGCGAATTTGCGTGTCCAGTGTGGCGCCGATCCACTCACGCAAGCAAGCAACACTGCCCAGAGTACATAATCAGCCTATAATATTCCCACTGCTGGGACACAGGCCTCCTCTCTGTGAGAGGGAGTGAACCATAATCTACCACGCGGGCCCAGTGCGGGTTGGTGGATGTCACATCATGTCTTCGAATTTGTGGTTCTAGGACATGCCGGTTTCCTCACGATGTTTTTCGTCACCGTTTTGAGAGCAGTGGTGATGAAATAATTTACACAAAGTAAAGTGCTTGCCTGGGTTCAAACTCACGACCTACAACTCGTAAGCTCTGGAGCAGTGGTGGACCCGATCCATTACCACTGGGCCACCACTGCTCCAGAGTAAGACGTGTATAATATTGGGCTACTTAAAACCGACTCCATTAAATAAGCTCCACCCGCTTACAGGAATTGCACCACCTGCCGTACGAAAGCATGTCACATGCACGCTGGAAAAAAGAATCAAGAATCCGATTCCCGACATCCCCTCTATTACACAATGACCCCAGGTAGGCTTAAAAGTCGTAAGAGACTCTTACACTCTACAAAGGCCATTCAGGACAAACCACCCAATGAGAGAAGCAAATTGTGGAAAGAGAAGCATCCACCAAGACTTCATTAAACCCCAGGAACATTCGGCTCCCGGGTGTGATCTGCAGTGGCCTGTATGGAACACTCTCAATTAATTGTTTACCCAAGTAGGCCACTGCAGACACTATTTTTCGAAGTGGGGGATAACTGACCCATCCAACACAGCGAGTGAGGTGCTTCTGATGAGTCTGGCTGGAGAGTCCTAAGTGCCCATTCACCTGCACCTTGGATGACCTAAAGAATGCTACTGATGCCGCAATCAAAATGGCCGCCTACTGGGCTCAAACTATAGCAAAAATCAATGAGGAAAACTACCATCAACACAAAAAGAAGAATTCAGTTTTTTCCTTGACAAAACCCTAAAAACAACTTATTAACATCATCTAGATGAGCAATGTACTCCAGTCAAAGTAACAGAGTCCTATCCAGTCAAAGTAACAGAATCCTACAATAATATTATGATGTTCAATACTCAATACTCAAATCTTTATTGCATTTCATATGTGTTACATAGATGGTATATATACAAGGTAAAAGTTCAATATGGAGCCTGTCGGACAAAGCAACATTTAGGAGAGAGAAAGAGAGCTAAGTGGCAATTCAAAATTCAAACAATGAAATGTTTGCTGGATTAGAGAAAATAAAGACAGTACAGTAGTACTTTTTTGTGGCAAATGGTTCTGTTACATCCAGTTGTTAAGGTTTTAGTATTTTTTAAAGTCTCCATAACTTTAATTTTATAAATAAATTGTCCAGCATAGCTATTCACAACCCTTATTACACATGTGATTCAAGTGTAACCTCTCGAGCGCTTTACGAACACCGTTTGTACATAAGCAAAAACGCCTCGAGCGCCTTACGTACACCATCTGTACACAACAGACGTCGCTCATTGGACGTTGACTTTTATCATTTTGATTTTTTTCTGTTGTGTACAGATGGTGTACGTAAGGCGCTCGAGGCGTTTTTGCTTATGTACAAACGGTGTTCGTAAAGCGCTCGAGAGATTAAATAAACAAAAGAATAAACGTTTCATACCTTCATTTGATATTTTCTGAAGAAGTTGCTTATTCCGCTTAATTATGTGACATTTTTTAGAAGTAACTGCTGGGAAATCCAGTTCTATGAAATTGCCCACCGCCTGTGTTGTGTCCTTGAGGCGCCAGTATAATGTGTCAAAACCACAACCCAAGTTTATTATCTGGCATTTGGTGCCACAGCGCTGAAAATATTACACATTGTTAACACTATGGCCTCACTAATTACATTGACAAACTACAACACAATCTCTTTTTAAAGTTACTGCAAGCAAACAGATGGTACACTTGTTGGCAAGTGGTCACTGATGACCACAGACACAAACTGTGATGTGTAATGTGCCAGTACCATGTACAATATGATCACTTCCACGAATAAGCTCCTCTATTATCACCTCTACTACTACTCACTCTCATGAAAACGAACAAAACAGTTAAGAGTGATGTTAAAGTTATTGATGTCAAAGTTTCTATATGTTTAAATACTAGCTGCGGTTCATGATGATGCCTCTAACCTCTAAGAACTGATGAATAAATATTTCCATAGCCCTGACTCGCGCGTAGTAGCCCCGGTTAATCTCGGGCGCTTTGCGATCAGTGTGCCGTGCAAAGTACGAGATGTAGTCATCCTTCCAGTAGCCGAGCTCAACGGCGCATCGCTTACATTCCGTAGCGTCTGTGTTCGTCGCAATGATTGCCTCGTCCTCCGCCGTCCATGATCGTATGTTATCCATTTTGTAAACACGAATGATGCCACAAAATTATGTAATGTTTACGCAAAACATTACAGGCTGCCAAGAATAATTGCGGAATTCACTCCATATAAGGAGCAAGTACGTTTAAAATAGGACAGATGTTTTTATGTCGATCATCATATAAAATGATAATAATATAACTTGCTGTCTTGCTGATGATTGCTGCTGGATTGTTAATTGCTAACAAACTAATGTCATCTTAAGATTCAGGACAGCGGTTTTGACATTGCCAAAAACCATAAATTCAATGACAGACATAATTCACGCAACGATGACGACAGATTGTGAACATTTTTTGGCTATGGATCTTCGAATTATTTTTTGAGTTTAGAAACTAATATTAGCGAGATAAAATTTGTTTGTTTGTATGTATGTAGGAGGTAATCTCCGGTGTTAGGGATTCAATTCTAAAAATATTTTCACTGGTGGAAAGCTACATTATGTGTAAGTGCTATAGGCTATAAATTATGTTTATATCAAGCATTCAACTTTGGTCTAGCAAGTCGGAAAGAAATACCTTTTAGAACAGAATTATTTGCATGCGTGACCTAAACAGTTTTATAATTATATTTAACTAAAAACAATGTACTTATAGCAATCTGGTCCGCCTTAAATAGTTCCACAAAAAAGTCCGCGACACCATATTTCTATCTTTTATCTTTTAATATGCTTACGTTTGGGTGAAAATATAAATTTTAAATATGAATCTTTAGCAAAATAAATTATTATAAGATATCAAGGGGACAAGAGCCCTTTACAGTATGTTATTTGGTCATATAGTTTCGGAGATAATACGAGGGTGACACTGAAAGTTCTTAGAAAATGAAAAACTGAACAAACTAGCAAGTTATTAGTATTAATATATCTTTTCAAAATAGTGTCCATTTACATCAATACACCGCTGCATCCGATGGAACCACTGAGAAAAGCACTTTCCCCACTCGTCCATAGGGGTCTCTTCGACGGCATTTTGAAACGCAGCCACTGCTTCCTCGGCGTCCATACGTACGTTTATCTAAACTCTTATCCTAACTTCACACCACTTCACTCCCACTTCACTTTCACTTCTTTAGTTTATCTTTTATTTTCGGAAATAAATAGAAATCGCAAGGTGACCCAGTAATTCCACGTCTGACGTCGCCAAGTAGTCGATTGTTTGCTTGGCGGTGTGCGACGAGACGTTGTCGTGTTGATGGAGGATCCTACTGTGAGGTCGTTTCCCCCGAACTTTTTCCAAGACAAGTGGCAAACAATAATTGTTAGTGTACCAGTCTGCAGTAACTGTTTTTCGATCCTCTAAAACAATTGTTGCGAAATGAGTATGACCTGTCCTTCCGATGAACGAGGCCACCATCTTTTTTCCCACGCTTCGACCTCTCTTCACTTTAGTTAGCAACTCCTCGGAAGAAAACACCCAGACAGCAGACTGTCTCTTAGTTCCAGGATCATAACAACAAATCCAGCTTTCATCACCCGTAAGTATGTCGAACACAGCATTCGAGTCACCTCCGTTAAACCTTTGAACCATTTCACGACACCAATCAATACAACGGAAATTTTGGGCCTCTGTCAAATTATTAGGTATCCACCGGGCACAAAGCTTCCTGCCGGTAAATGTTCATGGAGGATATTGGGCAGTTGACTCATACCGATAGCCTAAGCTTCTCCGAATCTGCTGATAAGTCACTCTTTTGTCAGTCTCTATCATTCGCCGCACAACACTGATGTTATCCTCAATCGTCGCCGTTGAAGGCCGTCCCTCACGCAGATCATCGGTGAGATTAGTGCGACCACGTTTAAACTCATTAAACCCGTTGTAAAGTGGCACGAGATAGGGCTTCATCGTGAAAGGCCAATCGAAATCTATCATAACTTTCTTGTTGACTTGAATGACATCGAAAGTCATAAAAAATCACTGTACGAAAATTTTCTCCCGTTAAATTCATGCTGACGTGACGCAGACAATTTTCAATTTGCCGCCAAATCGTAAACAAATGACAAATGAATAAAATACATACAGCTTGGCAAAAAAGTCGTGAAAATAATGGTGGCGTCACTATCGTGCATGTTGTAACCCTAAATAGTACGACTAAAACGGTTTTGATATTAGTTTTTTTTTTTAATTAATGTGAATATTGGCGGGTTTTATGAAAACAAGAAAAGCTCTGAAACGCTTGTTCAGCCACTGCCTAGAACGATAACATTTGCAGTTATTTAATTTAATGAATTAAAAATATAATTATGAGGTATTTCAAAATACTTTGATGTCAACTAATCCCACATTATGTGCGACAATTTTATGTTTCACAAGACCCCAGATCAATTTAATAGGGTTTAGATCCCAGTGACAAGTTAGAAGCTTTACTGCTGTGTGACTGTGTCCCACAAATCCAAGTTCTCCTCTAACCACAGGCAAAATGTTCCATAGTTGGTGTTCTAATCAAAAACTAAAATAATAATCAGAATCATTTTTTTAATCAGAATCAAAAATTTTAATCAGAATAAAAAATGTTTTCCTCAAAGTATTCCACGCCAGAAAACTCTTCATCCATGTCTTGGTGTGAGCTTTCACCAAAACTCTGCTGGCTATGTTCAGATGTGTCACTGTTGCTGCTTTCATCTTGTAGGTTTATGATATTTTTTTCAATGTCACTATACACAGTTTGCCCCCTTCGAAAATAACCTTTTTCTATTTTTATGACATGTTGACATGAATTTTTCCAGTCGTCAACTGATATGCTCTGAAACGCTTGTTCAGCCACTGCCTAGAACAATAAAATAAAAACAACTAAACATTTGCAATTACTTATTGTAATGAATTAAAAATATAGCCTTATAGTACTGATGGATTTACCTAAAAAATACTATAGTTATTTTTGTTCAGTGATTTATTTTATGCAATATTAACAAAAAGTATCAAAATTATACGAACGCGCTGCATTCCGAATGTGTTTTGTAAACATAACCTCAAATTCGTGAATGTACATTTCAATAATTGTATGAAAGGTTTATAATAGATATTGCACCTTGAAATACACACATTAGATCTGATTACATGTATAAAATATAATTTTACCTGTCATTTCAGCGGTTCTTTCATACACATCGTTGATTTCGGTTAAGATTTGTCCGGCCTCGAGTTCCGCCAAATATCTCACGTACACTTCATAAATTATTGCTCTTGCGGAGCTGCGAATAACAGATCTGTTCATTATGAACACAATGGGTCACCAGTATCACCACGATAAAGCAAATAAATAAATAATAACACGAGAAACAGTCACAGATTACAAGAAATGACAGAATATGTACCTTACTCGACGAGGCAGAGCGAGTGTTGCCAATGATTAAATATTTTAGTTCCGTTTCAGGACTTTCTTGCCAAGCTGTACACACTGGCAAAGAGTTCCATTTTCATTTTTTTTTTTATTATTATATCGTTTACAAGTGGCCAGTTCTAAAAACTTTCAGTGTCGCTCTCGTATAAAATGACTAAAAAAGCAAAATACCGCTAAACATTCACGAATACAACTTTCATTCATCGCCTGCAGACGTTTATCCGTTCTCCCATAGATAGATAGCGTTGTGCAAATACGTAATTTTTCTGAATTGCGGTAGTGATGTGCGAGGGATAAATACTCGAAGGATAAATATTCAAGTATTTATCAGAAATGGATAAATACCCATTTTTATCAAATATTTACTCAAAATGACGGATAAATATAATTTTTAAGAACATTTTTTTTTAGCAATTGACATCATTTTCGGTTGGCTATGGTGTGGTGAGACATCACTCATTACAGAAGACTGAGATTTAGGTAAAGCATTTTTTAATTCTACTTTATACATTATAAAAGTATCTGTAACTGCTTCAAACACATCATTTTTCATGTAACTGGTTGCACTCAATTCACTTTCTGTGTAGTTGACCAACAGCTCTTCATGTTTTCTTGTGAAATCTTCAAACTGTTTATCTAAAATTTCCAAACGTGAGTCCACATATGCCTGATTAAGTCTGTCTTTTGGTGATTTTTTTAAAATTAATAAGTCCTTTCTGAATGCGACCTTTTATATCTTCCAATAGCCTTAACTAAGCTTCCATGATTCCAAATACTTCGCAAATAATTCGATGTCTAATTTGCTAAGTGTCAGTTTGGAATTTCACAAGTGTTTGAATGTCGTGATTTTTCTAAGTGTTTGAACTGTATTTTAATTCTAGGTGAAATCGGGCATAGATTCGGGGTCTCTTCACTTTTTTACAAATTATTCCAAGTCCCAAGTTTCTTCAAATTTTTCCAAGTCTTTGCATTTAACTTTAAATTTTTACAAGTCTCTGACACTTGGAACTTTTAATTAAATAAAATGTACTCACAGTTTTTAAGTTGCACATAGATCACACACACTTTCCTTTAACACTACACTTAGCTTTGTCGATCTCGCTCAGCTCAACTCAGCTCAGATACGTTGACCACGCTCCGCTCAGCTCGTCGCACCAATTCGGCTCCCAACTCAGACACTAGAGGCCTTTGGCTTTTCTCAAAAACCGTTCCGGATCGTAGGACCTTATGATCATCGAAGATCTATTTTTGCCCTTTATTAACGACGAGTCAGGAGTAATTTATAGTAATAAAACCATACCATGTACTCAGAACGAATAGCCAGTATACTATAGTAGTCTTTGACGAAGACCTTTATTTAATATTTTCGAAGCCTCTTATACTTTGCGTGGTAACGAAACCATAGCGCGAATTTAAACCGGCTAACGCCATCTATCGAGCCATGAGGTAAACCTTTCCTACAAAATTGGTTTAAGGTTTAATCTATTAAATATTACGACTTTAACACACAGAATATCGCACGGATGAACACTTTGAAAGTGTTAGCAGAAGATTCCAAAGTGGCTCACAAGCTCAATGTAGAAACAGATTTCCTACCAATTTATTTTAGAGTCCTAGATCAGACAATAACATCTCTAAAGGATAGATTCGAGGAGTTAAAAAATTTACCGATGTATTTGGCTTTTTTAGCAATAACTTATTTAATTACTCCAATTATGAGTTAATTAAACATTGTAAAGATATAAATCTGAAGCATATAGATGATTCAAGTAGTGAATCAGATAATGACGGTATTAATTTGTTTAATGAAATCATTGCATTAAAGTTGCATTTTGCAGAAAACCAATCTAATAATCCACAAACCTTATAGGGTTTGTGAACACAGCAGTAGCGCTAAGAATATTACTTACACTGCCGGTTTGAGTTGCATCTGGTGAAAGATCCTTTTCAAATTGATAATTTTTAAAAAATATTTAAGATCAACAATGCTCCAGCAAAGACTAAGTTATTTAGCTATAGTTTCAATTGAACATGAAATCTTAGACAGCTTGGATACAAGAAAGTTGATTCAAGTTTTCGCAAATATAAAGGCAAGAAGAGGTAAATTTTTGTAGATACATACGAAAATAACTATGTACCTAATCAAAATAAATGTTTTATCTTCGTTATGATACTTTTCTTTTTTCCCACCATGATGAGAAAACATTAAATAGCCTTTTTTTGACAAAACTCAGCGTAAGTAGTCGCAAGGCCGACTACTAAACAGCTAGCGGCGGGCCTGTTCACTCAACGTGAAAACTAATGTTCACTTGAATACATGGTTGGATAACAGTATTTCTTTGTGTATACACCACAAATTTCTTCATCTTCTTCGGTTAGGTGGCGACTGTAGCCAGTAGCACAATTTCTAAAATGCCACGTTAGTTTAAGTCATTGACTGCCACCGCGGTCACATGGTGACCGCCAACAATATATTTTGTATTGTGTCTGTTGTCTGGCAGTCAACGTGTTAAAGATATGATGCGACTCAAATCAAAACACACACAACTGTCATTTTCGACAGCACTCACGGTAATATGTCATGACGTTATCTATGACGGTTCACGAGACATCGTTATCGCACTCACGCTAATTCGGAACGGGTATAAGCACGCTAAAATCGCTTACAGCTGAACTCGGAACGCACCCCAAGTCTGTGACATAACCACAGAGTACTTTGTAATGACATAACCATTGCTGTCATGTCATGTCAGCTTCAAGTAATAACTTAATAAGTCTGTCAACAAACCAAGGAGGAACCTAAATATCCAAAGTTCCTTGCAACAAACAGCAGACTGCTCATCTAAGCAAAATCTCAGCTGTTTTTATAGATATAATTAAATAAACATAATAATTTAGTCATCTAAATGAGTACTAAAGATTTGTTAAAGTTTTTGAAATTTATAGACATCATAAGTGATATGGAATTTGATATTAGACCAAGTTTACCTTCCCATTTGCCTTCTAATATTCCACGATTGACTCGGCCTCGAACTGAAAATTTTCAAAATTATAATGATGTAGACTTTTTCAAAATATATAGGATGTCAAAGAACACAGTTTTGTTTATATTAGATCAAATTAATGAAGAGTTGGAATTCGACAGTGACAGGCAAGGCCTAGATTTCTATACTAAAATATTTAGCATTTGTATTATCTGATACAAATGCTGATTGATGATTTGCATAGGTTTTCTGTTCTGGGAAGCCTCTCTTATACATAAAACTACATAAAGAGATATGTAGTTTTATGTATAGAAGAAGAAGCTAGTCATTATTTTTCCTAGAACGGTTTGTAAGACAAACCGTTCTATGTAGGAAAAATAATGACTAGCTTATAAATATCAATATAATAAGTACAATGTTTAAACCTCGCCTTTGTTCATAATACAGATAGAGGCGTTCATAAATATATTGTAAAGAAAGTTACTTAACATTTGTCATCACTTTCCAGAAATGAAAGTGTGGCTCCAGTGGAACAGTTATTAATAGCACTCAGGTTTTATGCCACTGGAACTCACCTCCAGGCCATAGCTCGTAGTCATGGAGTGAGCATACCCACTGTTAGTAGAGTGGTGAAAAAGGTATCAAAAGCTATAGTGAAGCTACACCAAAGATACATTCAAATGCCATCATCACAGGAGGAAATAGATTATTGCCAGAGGGAGTTTTTTAACATTGCAAAGTTTCCATTTGTTGTTGGTTGCATAGATTGCACTCACATTAAAATCCAATCTCCAGGTGTGTACTTCATATTTAAGTGGTTGGCTTTTTATATTGGAAAGTGTTATTCTGCACAGTTGGACAGAATGTTAATTTCAGCACTTTGATGATAAACCAGAATACTTTAGAGAATGTACACTAAAAAAAGTTTAAAGGAATTATGTACAACAATAGTGTTTATCAATCATAATGTCCCTTAAACAGATTAATGTCTAATATGTTAACAGGTGGAGATAATGCAAAGCTTTTCCGAAACAAGACGGGCTACTTTTCAGTCAATGTACAGACCGTGTCTGATGCACGACTGAAAGTGAGGAATGTGGTGGCACACATGCCCGGCTCCACTCCTGACTCAGCAATTTTTAATAATAGTCAATTATGTCGTGATTTCGAGACGGGAGCTTATGGAAGTTCATGTTTGTTGGGTGATAGCGGATACCCACTTAAGGTAGATAAAATAATTATGACATCAATTTATTCATATAGGTAATATCAATTTGTGTAATTTACAAATATAATACTTCTAACAGATTTCTGTAAAAATAATATAATCTATATAAATCTATTATACAGGGTGACTGGTAATTTGAAGTATTCCTTCCTGGATGTGACAGTTTCCAGGACCCATTTGCAACCATTAAGCACCCCATAGCGAAAATTCATGGGATTACAGAAAACCCAATTTTTTTGTATTTTTGAAAATTCCCCAGAATTTGTTACTAAATATCACTTTTCTCTTAACTCTCCATTTGAATGGCCTTCATAGCTATTCCATTGGGTACCTAATACTGTAACAAATCTTTAGATGTACCTAATGAAATTCTCTAAAACATCAAATGGTTAAAAATTAAAGAAAGAAGTACATTAACCATTTTCATAAATTATCTACAGTATACACGAACTTTGACACAAGTATAGGTACCTACCTAATTTTACAAACTTCTAATAGGTACTAAATAACCTACAAATTATTAAAATAAAAATATCGACCGCACTTCGGCTGTAAGACAGGCCGTGATGTCCGAGGCTGTTGACATCTACGCCACAGTGACAGCGAAGAGGAGAACAGCAAGGAGCTCCTAGTCGCAGGGAAGCAGCGAGGCGGAAAGTAGTGTCGTCGAACAAAGTGCCTATGTTCGACGAAGGTAGTGCAGCAGGCGCGCACGCTCCGCGTTAGTAGCAGACGAGTCAAGTAGATTGTTCTGTACTACTCTGCAGAGCGGCTCATCCCACCGTCTCTGGGAAGATGGATTGTCGGGTGGATCTGTATTCGGGCAAGTGAGTCTCCAGGCATCCATAATAAATAAATAAAATAAATAAATAAATAAAATGTTTATTTTCTTCCACAAAAGACACTTATTAACTAAAACTTAAAAGAGGAGAAAATAATTATTTTGATGAAGGACAATGTTCATTTGTGGGAGACTGGTGCCTAAACTAAGCCGTAACTTGTATTTCAGGACACCAGAGACTCCCCTCTACAGGCAATGCACGAAAGTTACATTATATTCTTGATGTTATAAGTCCAAACTATCTGTTGGAAGAGAAGAAAAAATAAAAAAATAATAAAAAAGTAATAATACAATTTATAAATTAGTATGAAGTGCCATCTATATATATCCATAGCCTCGGATAGAGAAGCACGGCACATCGGAATAAATCAGTGAGGGGGCTAGGATTTTCCTGATTAATTTATCAGTGCCGTGGACCGAGGACAAGTTATCTCAAAATGTTACTAACAACGTACAAATTACGGGGAAGACATCTTCATTTAATCAGCTATCTAACGAGGTAGGTACAAAAATTAAAATAATATCTAAAGGTGCGCAATGAAACAGTCGATAATGCTGGCAAAGGTCGTATTTGATGATTGTTGAAATATTTAACGAATCGTTTCTTTTTTTTGTTATGGAATTAATTAATTGGTTTATGTTATTCCTTTCCCACCTCACCACTCGGCAATCGTTCCTACTTCGGTAGCCAGGCCGTCGCGACCAGCACCCTAATTGCGTAACACACTACCTATAACAATCTAAGCTAAGGTAATCGCGTAACAGGCTACCAGTAGCAATGGGTTTCATTTTGGCAGTTCAACAACATTCATTGCGTTATTTACGTTGTAGAACAGACGAATTTTCCGAACATATGAAGCAATGAATTAGCAATAACCTTCAATATGATTCAGATTGTGATTGATTTACACAATTAGGGTGCTGAATCATTTTGAAGCAAATTGCTAATCCATTGCTTTGTATGTTCGAAAAATGTGTGTGCTCAACAACATAAATAACGCCATGAATATTGTGGAACTGTCAAAATTAAAACCAAGTTACGAGTAACACACCACTTTCAAGTGGTTAGTATTACTCGTAGTCGATGAGCTAATCACTTGTCGCTAATCGTTAGTTCGCGTATTTTTAAACTAGGTACTGCACACGTACAAACTCAGCACTATTGACTGTTTCATCGGCACCTGCAAATTTTTATTAAACTTTTGTACCTCGTTAGATCCTCGTTCGTTTGTGTTCGTTGATTGAATGAAGATCTCTTCTCCGTAATTTGTACAAAAAAAAAAGTCATAGTAATATTTTGAGATAACTGCTGTCAAAGTTCGTGCACGTAGATGATTTTTGGAAATAGTATAAACTTTTTCCTCTAACTGTTTGATGTTTTAGAAAATTTGATTAGGTACGTACACCAAAAGGTGTGTTAACGTATTAGGTACGTACCCAACAGAATAGCAATAAAAGCCATTAAATTAGAGAATTTAGAGAAAAGTGATATTTAGTGACGAATTCTTGGAATTTCCAAAAAAATATTATAATTGGTTTTAACGAATCCCATGAGTTTTCGCCTAGGAATTATGGGGTGCTTAATTGTTGCAAATGGGTCCCACTGTCTCGTCCTGGAAGAAATACGTCAAATTACCAGTCAGCCTGTATACATGTTTCACAGTTGCTGGTTTCTCATCTGTAACAATGGTTTTTTCTTTGTTAACAGAAGTATTTACTGACACCCTACTTACACCTAAACACAGAACCACAGAAGCAATATAATCATAGCCAAACTATGACACGGAATACAGTAGAGAGACAACATGAAGTGTTGAAACGCCGATTCCCTGCCCTGACTGTTAGCTTGCGGATCAATCTGCAAACAGCAGTCAATGTGATTGTAGCATGTTGTATACTACACAATATCTGCATAGATAAGGGAGAAGATATCCCACCTAATGAAATGGACATCAGTAATACAGATACTAACATACAAAATGGAAAAATTCATCAGAATTATCATGATCAATATAGTAATGAATATGATGACAGAAGAACTGTAATCACAAACAATTTTTTTTCATAAAATACATATTATTATCAGTAAGTAGGTACCTTGTATTTTCTTTGAAACAGCCTCTAATATTTTCGTTTTTAAGTCGTGCGTGTTTTTTTTTTTTTTGACTTGACAACGTCTATTAAATCGTGAACGCCGGCTGCATGCCCGAAACGCTCATTGTACATTTGTACGCTTGCGCCGCATCTATCTCTCTTTTGCTAAGACGTTGCACGTTAAACTTTCGTCCGTAAACCAACTTTAGATACAGACTACCAATTTTTTTTAAGCAATCAGAGGAAAAATATGTACTTAACTGTGAAACTACAATACCTATAATAAATAACACTACAGTTAGGTACACCATACCATATATGGACCGACTACACGCAGCGGACCTACAATGCTCTCAGAGTAGTAACAACGCCTTTAGTTAGGACTCTGGTGCGACTACCTCGATTTTGTAGTGACTTCGGCATGTTCGCCGACGCAACGGTGGATGTCTTTTAAGCCATAATGCGCAAAAAGTCAGTCTCACTAATTCGCCGAATTCGAGGGAGTGGCAACGGAATCCTAAGGATGATTGCGGACAGACCAGTATCGGCAGCTATTGGGAGGCTCATCAGGCTGCTTGTTACCTGATATTTTGTAGGGTGGGCCATAAGGGCCGATTCACACCGGAACGGCAGCGGCACGGCGAGCAGTTTCAGTGTAAAATAATGAAAAGGTCGCGCGTCCATGCGCGTCTGCCCGCGGCCGCTCGTGGCGACACGAACATAGCTAGCTCGCCGTCCAGTAAGGACCTGGCCCGGGTTGACGGCGCGTTGACTTCCACGTGCGCCTCATAGAGTTGTCAGCACTGATGGAGTCCGCTAGGGCCGATGCCTGCCAGGATCGCGGGTTGTTCGAAAGAGTTACCGTGGCCTTTTCGAACTCGAAGGAACACGGGTGGGTTTTAGTCAGTAAAAGTCTGTCATGCCCCATCCCGCTCCGCCCAAAGCGGACGAAGTTATTTGATGATATGCCACCAAAAAAAAAAACCTAACAAGATCCAGATTGTCCAAGAATAAAAAGTGTGCGTTACCCTGGCAAAATGTTGTGCATTTGAGAGGTGAGACCATAACGAATAATTAATGTGACTCAGGTTGGCTGGACAAATCTTCAAAATAGCTTGCATTTAACTAGGTCAATAGGTCACTTTATGTGACGGCTAAACACCCTTATTTCAGAATTTGTGACGCTACATAATCTTAGATAATCGATCGAAAACGTGTCCAGCCATCTTGGAAAACCACTTTTCGCTGGTCTCTCAATCTCGGTAACGGAAGTGATTTTGACGACTTTTTGCATATCAACGGGCGTCACATAAATTTGTGACGGGCACCGAGCTAAAAGTTTTGTGATAAGTACAGTGGTTTAGTAGAAAAATGCAAAAATCTGTGTCCAGCCATCTTGAATTTACGTATAAAACTTATGGCTGGCACTTCCGAATCTCAATAACGGGGGCTTTTTCGAATATGGTTCCTTTACTAATACTTGGTGACGCAATGTGTGACAGTAATAACGTTTGATTTATGGCGTCACATGTAAGGGTTTACGAGAAATCAATAAAAACTTAATGTCCAGCCAACCTGAGTTCAAGATGGCTGGACACATGTATCTCCACTGCCTGATGATCTACGACCTTCGAAATGTGTTCAAAATGTTGTGACGGGGACGATAATGATAACCTGAAATTGTGACGGAGAAACTTTGCGTAGTTTCAAAGATATTGACCATTTAAATTTTTCCATACAAACATCCATTAATATTATGAGGTGACCATAATTTTACATAAATAAAGGATTTCTTTTTAATCGATTAATTGGCCGCTAGGTAGCATCCACGCCTGCTTTGTATTTGATTTCCCCGTGGTCACATAATAATTAGTGTATCATGAGGAGCAATTTGTTTACTAATAGCAAAATTTGTGTGAATTGTAGTTTTAAAGTTATTTGAGAAAAACACATTTTGCTGGAGTAACGTTTGAAACGTTATCCTGGCAAGATCGATCTTCAAAAATTCGTTCTGACCGGAACCAAATACACGAATAGATAGCTTTTGTTGCGTAGTAAATGTTTGTAAATAGTGTAACGGTCACCCGATTGCCAGCCATGCCAAAGCCATGCCATGCCGTGTCGTCTTGGTGCAGCCAAAGCCACAGCCACAGCCTCAGCCAAAGCCATAGCCATGACAACCAAGTACGCCACGGCAGCTCCAGCAAAGAAAAGTCAATTGACTTCTTGATTCTACACTACCGCCCGCTAGAAAAATTCTGAAACACCTCCTGCAAAATGAGGTCGACAAGGCCGTCCGCGAACTGGATTCAGACATCGGTACATCCAAAATTACAATGACACCTACAAGAAAATAGCCAAGATCAACGGAGTCCACGTGAAGAACTACATCGATACCAGAAGCCAGGTGAACGTCATGACCAGTCGGATCTCCAAATTATTATCTCTCGACGTCATACCTACGAGTACGATCCTAAAAGGCTTTGCCGGTGGGTTAATTACTTCCCGTGGAGAAGTAAAATTTAATCTGGAAATAGACGGTATTCGAGTTACTTGCGATGCGTATCTGACAGACATCGAGATGGGTGACATTCATTTACTCATCGGTCAACACGTCATCAATGCCAACGACATTACACTCGTCGTAAACAACGGAACAGCCACACTGATGCGCGAATCTGACTCCACGCCAAAGGAAGATGTGGTTGAAGAGCTCCACAAGTTCAAGATTGTAACGACTATGCGAGAAACGTTGCCACCAAGAGCTTCCATCATCAAGGTCCTGATAGTGGGCAACCGCCAGAACAACGATATCTGTACCGCTGCACGCCACTACGAGCTTCAAGGATTTTCCTACTCCCTGCCCGCCACTCTCTTTCGAGGCGACAGCGGACACATCAAGGTTATCAACACCGGAGCTGAGGACATCGTGTGGGCGGCTGGCTAGGTCCTCACACGCGCCGAGAGCTGCGACACATCACCCACCATAAGTCAGGTTAGCCAAGCCAAGCCATATTTGCCTTTAAAGCCTTCTGATTTGCCTATTTCACGTGATTTGCCTAAATTAACTGTGCCGGAAAATATGCCTTTTGTTTTGTCTGTGGATAAAGATTCAAATCTGAGCATAGGTGTAGTTTTGTTAGACGACATAAAAATAGGCAATTTGAGTGAAATGGAACGTAAAGATTTAATCAAATTACTTATTAGATTCAAACAAAGTTTTGCAGTCAGCACTAAAGATCTCGGCTGCACAAATTTAATTCAAATGCCAATTACTTTGACTACCGATAAGCCCGTTTATCGACAACCGTATAGACTATCGCACTGTGAACAAGAAATAGTAAAATCTAAAGTTTCTGAATTATTAGAAGCCGGTATTATTAAAGAATCAGAGTCCAACTATGCTTCTCCAGTGATATTGGTAAAACAAAAGAACGGGGATAGCAGACTGTGCATAGATTATCGCGCACTTAACGCCATAACCGTTAAAGACAGATATCCGTTACCTAATATTGAAGACCATATTTCTAAGTTAGCCGGTAAAAAATATTTTACGTGCTTAGATATGTCTCAAGGTTACCATCAGTTACCGCTAAAACCCGAAGATACTCATAAAAGTGCATTTATTTGTCAGGCCGGTCAATTTGAATATGTCCGTCCGTGTCCCATTCGATTTAGCTAATTCTCCGTCAGTTTTCATGCGTTTAATTAACAAAATAGTAAACTCCATCCATTTTTCCCAAAATGGCGGTAGCAGCGATTCATGCGAGATTTTAGCTTTTCTAGATGACATATTGGTACCCTCAGTCGACGTTAAATCTGGTCTTGACATGTTAGAGGTTGTGTTAAATAAATTCGAAACCGAGAATCTGAAATTAAATATGAAAAAGTGTCCGTTTTTAGAAACTCGAGTAACGTATTAGGACATGAAATTTCCGAAAGTGGTGTGCAACCGGCAGAGTCAAAATTAACCGCCGTGTCACAGTTTCCGGTGCCCAAAAATGTACACGAAGTTGGACAGTTTATCGGGTTATGTAGCTATTTCCGTAAGTTTATTCATAAATTTGCTCAAATTGCTCGCGCCTTAACAAATTTAACAAAAAAAAAAAACGTTGCATGGGATCGGGGTAGTGAACAGTCAGTTTTAACGAACTAAAAAAGTGTTTGTTCTGCAAACCGGTTTTAGCGATATACGATCCCCAGCTAGAAATAGAAATACATACGGACGCTTGTAAGTTAGGCATAGCGGGTATATGATTTCAAAAACAAATTGATGGCACTTTAAGACCGGTAATGTATTTCAGTCGTGTAACTTCTAAACAAGAAAGCGTATATCACAGCTACGAACTCGAAACACTAGCGGTTGTAGAATCTTTGAAAAAAATTCCGCGTTTATGTAATTGGTAAACATGTAAAAATTGTTACGGATTGTACCGCGGTGCGTTCCACTTTGACAAAACGTGACATTATTCCGCGGATAGCCAGATGGTGGTTAATGATTCAAGATTACGATATAAGTGTAGAATACCGGGCGGGTGAGCGCATGAGACATGTCGATGCACTTAGTCGAAATCCTGTTGACGCGCTTAATGTTGTTTTCTAAATTTGTTGTAAATGTTTTCTTTGTACAATGAGTGGTGCATAAGTGAAAATATAACTAAAAAGGTATCGACAGTTAGACAGTATCGTGATATCATAAACCAAAACTTAAATATATCGTTTCACAAGCCAAAAAAAGACATTTGTAACGAGTGTCATATATATAATGAAAACAAAAATACAATGACGGAAGAAGAAAAACAAAAACAAGAACTTCATATAAATAACAAGATAAAAGCTAGAGAAATGAAGGCAAATGATAAAAAAGAAGCATTGGAAAATGGAGGTAAAATAGTTACAGCGTGTTTCGATTTTCAAAAAATATTAAACTGTCCTCATGGCAATGTCGGTTTATTTTATTATAAACGAAAATTATCCATTTATAATTTTACAATATTCGACCTAGCGAGTCAAGAAGGTTATTGTTACATGTGGCCTGAAACTAATGGGAAACACGGGGCTTGCGAAGTAGCAAGTTGCTTATCCAAATTCATTGAGGGTAAAGTTTTAGGCGGCGCCAAAGAATTCAGATTTTGGTCGGACAACTGTGCCGGTCAAAATCGTAATCGTATTGTGTTTGCTTTTTACACATATGCAGCAAAAAAGTATGGTATAACGATAGTCCATAGGTTTTTAGAGCGAGGGCATACACAAAATGAAGCTGATTCAGTCCATGCTCTCATCGAGAGAAATGCAAAAAATAAGCTTATATATACCCCTGCACAATGGTATGGCTTAGTCAGATGGTCAAAAGTAAACCCTCCAAATTATAATGTCATCGAAATGAGTATTACAGATTTTTACAACTACAAATTATTACTAGATGGTAAAAACTGGGCTAAAAATACTAAAAAACAAAAAGTATCATGGACCAAAATTAAAGAAGTTCAAGTAGTGTCAAGCGATATATTTTGAACTATCGTTATAATTTTGAAGAAGAAAATGTCATGAGTTTAATAACAAAAAAAGCCTATTCATCAAGAAGAAATAATAGTTTAATAGATACAGAATTATTGGAACCATGTTACTCTGATAATTTACCTATTACATTGGCCAAATTTAATGATTTACTAAGTCTATGTCAAGGACGTATAATACCCCAAGTGTACCATGGTTATTATCAACAGTTGTCACACAGTGGTACTGTTACTGAAGAGAACAATAGTGATTTCTCTGACTAATCATCGTTATTTTGTCTTAAATATCCTAACTTCCATTATAATAATTATTTTATGTTACTTACATACAATAGTATTCAATCCTTAATTTTAAGTGATTTTCATTTAATTTAGAAGATTTTTTTTATTTTGTTATACATAATTATTTTCATTTCCTTTTATGTTGATTTTATTATAATATCATGTCAAAGATAGTACGAGTACCTATAATATTTTTTATTAAGTTTTGAAGAGCCAGTTTTAACCGTATGTTTTTTTTAAATAAAAGTTTATAATAACGTGACTTATGCGTTAAGAAGACTGAATTATGTTCCTATGATGAGAGTTATTGTTATTAAATTGATTTGAGGTGAAATTTTACGGTGGTTTTTATTCATCAACTCCCTTATTACGACCCCCTTTTAGAGAGATATGATAGTTTGCACGTCGCATATAGTCGTAATTCAAACTTACGACTTTATACGTGTTGTTTATATCACGTTTATGAACGCATACAGTCGTAACAATAAGATACGACCTTTTTTTAATAAGTAAATAGTCGTAAGTGAGTAAAACTAGTTTTTTTTGGTAACTACAATTCCTTGTAATATCCAGCGCCTGGGGATACATTATTTAACTAATAATTGACAGGTTAGTGCAAAAATTTCTGTTGAAAATCTTTCACAATCATTTTTATCAATAACGTATACTAAAAATGCTCTCCTGAGAAAAACATTTTTTAGCCTTACGACCTTATGCGTGGGAGGCGTCGAAATGTATGTTTGTTTGCTTGTAAGCCCACGTTCGCTCGGACGACGTAAAAATTTCGCGGCTGGATTTTATCGCGCAATGGTTTTTAAACTCGATGTTGAGCCGAGCGAATAGGCCTTTATACATGTTGCCTAAGCTAGCATCACATGCATTGGATAGGTATCATCAATGTGTCGAAGAGCGCTCAAAATGAATTAACAATTTAAATATACTTCAATTCACAAAGCTCCGTGCGGGCGCCCGCGTCGGCTAACCGCGTAACAATAGTTAATACTTAATGTAATGATTCATTATTAATTTTGTCTAATTATTTAACGCTTGAAAGGCGCGGAATAACTATCATAATCTAAACATAACTACAAATTACCTCAGGAGCCAACAATAGTTAAAAATCTAAATCAACAATGAACATAAAAACAACACAGTTAAAAAAAAAATATTCATCCAGTGACAACCCTCTATAATCAACTATGGCAAATAAAACTTGATACGGTTTATTGGTCTATGCTACTAATAGGTATAAGAAATATCCTCCCACTAGAGTAATTATTATGTAAATAGTAAGATAAATTATTATTCTTAGATAACAGACTACAATCAAATTTAACAGCTTCGAGTTACTTCGGGAGCCAAAAATAATAACAAATAAAACAATAAATTATCAATTAAAATAGTTAACAATACTTTAAAATTTAAACTCCTAAATGAGTACCTAATAAAAATCAACATAGATAAGAAAAAAAAACATTTGGAAACAATGAACAATTAATCTAATTAGTTTGCCTAACTTAACCTAACTTAATAGACGTGAATCCTGGGCGACGTTTAGAAACTGACTGGCATAGAACACTGAATTTAATACGAGTGAAACTAGCGAATGTTTTCGCCAAAAAATGTGCATCTGTGTGCGTAGGCGCAACGCAGCAAGTGCTGTGATTGGCCGATGCCACGATTTTTTTTTTTTTTTTTATCTTTAAAGATTTAATTGGGGTTTTTATCCCAATGGATACGCCAACCCCATCATGCCTTATACAGACTTACAGACTACTACGAAACAATGCTTTAAACTTAAATTATTAAAAGGAGAATCTTAATCAACATGGTACACCAACTCGCTAAATCTTTTCGCCACATCTGACTTGGGTTGTGCTAAAATTGATTGAATTAAACCTACCTGTGATATATTTAAATTAAACTCATTGATTAAAATTCTCCTTTCCTCTTGGTTCTTGACGCAATCCATCAGCAAATGATGTACATCCTCCAACACATTGCACGCGTCGCAGTTGGGAGAACTTACTTTCTTCATGAGAAATGCAAACTTTGCCGATGGATAGTGTCCAGACCGTAATCTTACAGCTAACTTCACATATCTTCTACTTAACCTACTGTTGTCAAACCAGGGCACTTGAGGAAGCTCATTTTGAATTGTTTTGTACCATATTCCTTTGTCTACTGACTTAATGTTAAAATGTTCTTTCCAGTTATTAAAACTTTTTATTTTGAATTTTGACACATATTCTACGTAATCTGGTATAAAATTCAGCTCGACTCCTTCCTTTGCTGCCAATTTAGATAAACAATCAGCTTCCTCATTACCCCGTAAACCGACATGCGCTGGAACCCATTGCAACTTCAACTCTATACTATTTCCAATTAACTTTAATATTTGTTTTAAAATGTCGTAAGCTATCGATCTACCTCTGAAGCCAGAGGCGCATCGAGCTACGTGGTGCAATGCACTTTTGCTATCCGTAAATATAACAACCTTATCAAATTTTTTCTCTATTGCATAGGACAAGGCTTACAATATTGCTATGAGTTCCAACGTCATGACGGATACATCTGACATTATTTTAAAAGCGGCTCTATAATTACTACTTGGATCGTAAAATGCTGCACCTAATCCATGAGCACCCTTAGACCCATCAGAATATAATTTCTGCCACCCACGATAATTGATATTCAATTCTTTCACAACTTCATTAACCAAGGTATTGGCTTCGTATCTTGATTTAGCTAGTGATATACATTCCAAACCCAAAACTAAGTATTTATGAAAATCAACAGCTGATAACCAAGTTTCGAAAGTAAACATTGTAAGAATATCCACAGAATCACCTTCAGTCTGGTTTACATCCTCGATTATTAGTGTGAGTAAAGGCTTTTTTTTTAACCCAATAGCTAATGTGTGTAAGAGCCCTCATCTCAGAAATTAAATTAGTAGTAATATTATTTGACCAAACACTGACTTTTAATAAATACTTATAGGCTAGATATTGTCTTCTAATAAATAAAGGGGCAGTGTGTAACTCGCTCTCCATGACGTGAATCGGAGTACTTTTGATAAATCCACCTACTACTCTCAGGGCTTGATTCTGAATTTTATCAAGTTTACTAATATGACTTTTAGCACTATTATCGTATAAAATCGATGCGTAATCAATACGGCTTCTAATTAAGGCCATGTACAATCTTCGCAAATGTATCATGTGCACACCCCATGACCTTCCTGCTAATAACTTTAATATATTTAATTATTTTGAGCATTTATTGACCATTTCGTTAATGTGTTTTCCCCAATTTAAACTCCTGCCTAGCCATATACCTAGATACTTTATATTTTCGGAATAAACTAAAAGCTTTTCTACCCTTAGAACAGGCAGATTTTTCCTACGACCTCTACTGAAAAGACAATATTGTGTCTTGTTTGCAGATAGCACCAACCCTAGTTCGTTTAGTAACTCCACAACTAAGTTTAAACCATTTTGAACATATTGTTCGCATATTTGAATGTCCTTATTACTGACATATATTACAAAATCATCCGCGTATTGCAAAACTGACACATTTTGAAGTCTATGACATATTTTGTAAGTAATTAAGTTAAAAAGTAGCGGAGAGAGAGGGTCTCCTTGTGCCAAACCTTTATTTGGCCGATGCCACGATACGCAGTCCCTTTCCTACAATTCTCTGTATTGCTGGTAGCGTAGCTATGCATATATAGGGTGTCTAACTTGATGTGTAGCCGTGTGTACACTGCTACATCCCTAATTCAGATGCGAGAATGTCATAAAATTGACTGGCAAGCAACGCCATTGTCACAATACCAAGACAAGTCATGTTGAATAGTGTTGTAACCATATTGTAATAAATATATTTTTTTAGTTTTCTAATATCTGCTTTTTCATTAATAGTCTCTGTTAAATGCTGTGTAAAGATTACTATAATATATTGGAATATAGTGGCAGGTTAAATAAAATTTCAGTGTCGTGAGTACGGTATATTAGAAAATTAAAGACGAAAATAAAAACTCAGTTGTATATCGATATAAGTTTTGGAATCCCTATTTTTTATGAAGGTTTATTTAACAGAAAAAGTGGCCTGGCGTCAGGGGTACGGCGATACGTTTATACTCTGGCGATCAAAAGGTTAATGTAGTAGTGGGGCAAACGCCGTGACGTTATTTAGTAATGGCGGCACGTGGACAGAGTCGTTTTGGAAAGTGGGGATTGTCGAACGGACACTTTGCATCGAGACGCGGACCAAGTCACTTGTCCAAAACGAAACTGTCGGTTTGCCTAGTTAGATTGATTTGTGTGTAGTATTTAGTTTATTCGATTATTAAAAGTGAAGTTACATTTACACTTCATGTTATTCAACGTCACCTACGCCATGGAATCTCTGCCTCAAGACCATACTGATGATGGGCGAGCTCCGCAGACCTCTTAGCCGTCGACAGGTATAAAAATTAATAACTTATAATTTTACAATTTTTTATATTTACGGTCACCAATGCATAATAATTTATTTGTAATAGTAGAGAAAATATGTACAACGATGCGCGCTCAGCGGCAGTCCTCCAACGATCGTCGGGTAGCAGTTAGCAGTGATGCAGGGTCCGGGGTTTGGGTACTTCAGTAGCTCTAGCACGAACGATTTTGACGATACTTATCGTAAACATGTAAATGTAACAGAGGTTTGAATAGAAAATATATGCAACATGCGCAATTTGTAGGGTTTATTAATTTGATAAATAGACCTTATTCATATCTCTATCTCTGCACTTATGAATAATGTAATATTATGTAGATGTCACATGAATCATTCCGATTCAAAATTCACTTACGCCAACAATAGGTAACGTGATCGGTGGTTGTCGGTCAGCAGTGCGCAGTCAGCAGGCGTCGGGCTCCAGGCCCAACGCACGGCAGAAGGCCAGCACGAGCGCCTCGGCCTGGTCGCGGCGCAGGTCCGGGGGCCCCGCCGGGGGCCCGGCGGGCGCCGGCCGGGCCGCCAGCGCGGGCCCCAGCGCGCCCAGCGCCGCCGCGAACGCCTCGGCTTGCTCCACGGCGCGCCGCTCCTCTGCCTCCGAGTCCGACTCGTCTGAGCACGCCGAGTCGTCGGAGCTCGCGCACGATGAGCCCCTCGATGCCTCTGAAATACAAAAGAGAACATTCGTAACAACATCATTTTTGTCTTAAATAGTAAACAATAGGCGTTATTTCAAAACAGCGAAGGAAAACATCGTGAGGAAACAGGCATGTCCTACAACCAAAAATTCGAAGACATATGTGACATCAAGGTACCCACCCGCACTGAGCGTGTGGTAGAAAAGAAGAGGCCTGTGTCCCAGTAATGGGAGCATTATAGGCTGATTATGCTTTATGCTACAGCAAGCAATAGTAGCAGTAGTAACATACATCGATCGATTACCTACGTTTTCAATCGATTGATGTGTCTATGTATGTGTGTGTATGTTGTATGTCGGACCAGCTATTTTAGTTAAATTTCAACAAAGCAAATAGTTGTCCGACTGGTCCGACATCTGCTTTGTAGACCTATGGTAGTAAGATCGATTTCCAACTATTGCTATTTTTATGTGATTCTTATATTTTTTTTCATTTTCTTATACAATATTTATGATAGTTCGTAGAACTAGAACGTACACAAAAAAACAAATTTAGGCGTCATCTATGGTTATAATAAAAATGAATATGTAAATAAAGTAGATTTATTTACAACACAATTTGACTACAGTCTTGCTATTGATGACAATATAATTAAATCAAATTCTCAAGTCGCCGCGGCCTTTGAAAATTTATTTGCTGAGATTCCCGTATCGACTACTAAATCCCTCAACTCATCACCCTTTGCTGCAGTCTTTACTTAAAGAAAACGTTCCAGTTTGTGATTCTCATTTTTTTTCAATAAAAGTCGTTAAGATATAATTAAAACCTTTCACACGTTGAATGTTAAAAAGACCCCCAGATCTATGGGGTAATTCTGTGGACTTTGCTAAGTCGATTATAAACATTGTTACATCTACTCTAGCTGTTATTTTTAATAATTGTATTGACCATGGTGAGTTTCCTGATCTTAAAAATAATAAGTACCGTTCTTTAAATGGGGTAGTATATTCCCCCCCCCCCCCCCCCTCTTGATCCTTTTTTGTTTCTTATTTATATTAATGACTTGCCTTACCTCATAAAGAATAATCATGTTATAGTGTTGTTTGCAGATAAGAATACACTTTTATTTAAACTCAAACATCAGCAGCTGGTTACTGACAATGTAAATAGCGCCCTCGATAAGTTCAAGTTCAAGTTCAAGTTATTTATTTCATAACAAAAATACATTTGTGTCGAAATATTTACACATTAGGTACACAAAAAGAAGCAACATAAACAATTAAAATTAATAAGTAACCTCGTTTCTCACCCATTCGAAGTTAGAACTTCTATCCAAATTAAAACCAATTAACTTTACAAACATTAATAGTCATATTGATACAGATTATAGTCCCTAGCAAAATGATACAAAAATACATTTAATGTCGAAATTTTAGGTAAGAACATAAAAAAAAAAAAATATATAATGAAAATAACGTAGATAACTAGACGACTAACGATAAAGTAGATAACTGGTTTAATGTTAAACGTACTTCTTAACGAGAAAAAAACTAAATATATTAAGTTTACAATACCTCATGTTAGACAAATAAAAACTAGTCAAATCAAATCAAATTAATTATTGGTTTGCAAACATGGGTATTTAGTACATAGATGTTTTATTATAAGAATCCTCCATGCTCTACCGTCACATGGGCATGCAAAACATATTATTATTTAATTTACAAAAAAAAAAATTAAAATAATACAAATTAATGTCAAATCGTTTGAATTACAGTAAAAATGTGACAGTAATACAGTAAAAATGTCACAGGAATACAGTAAAAATGTCATCTAGGTTACAATAAAAATAAAAAGTCAAATGGTATAATATCATGGCAATCAGTCATTGATTCGTCATTAAGGAAGTCATCAATTGTGTAATAACTTTTTCCTTTTTTCAATTAATATTTCGATTAGTGCCCTTTTAAATTCGAATACAGTCATAGTTTTAATAATATTAGGTAGGTACTTTGTTATAAATGCGTGGGGCTATGCCAAAAAATCTTTTTTTGCATTAGTGCGGTTTTACATTTAACTTGGCACAATTGATGTATATATTGAGTTCGTATTGGATTGCTTCTGACTGCCGACAATTTTTGAAATAGATGTGGATTATTTTTACAAATAAAGCCGTTTCCAGTATGTACAAAGACGGAAATGTCGGTCTTAAGACCACACATTGACCTTATGCATCCTAAATACAAGCTCCTTATCCCATCCTAAATACTAGTGTGCTCATAAAGGTATGAATGTTGAATCCCGAAGATACCACCGCGTTCTTAGGCATAACTTTGGATGCCAAGCTTCAATGGGGACCTCCAATACCCCTTACCATATTTTGGTAAGGGGTATGCAAGCAAGCAAGCAAGCATACGCCGTTAGAAAAAAACGTGATTTAACTGATTTAGAGACAGTCCATGTAGTATACTTTAGTTATTTTTAACCGACTTTGCAGCACTTACCGAGTGGCGGCAGGCGCGCGGCGCGGTCTGTGCGCACTAGGCCGGGCCACACGTGCGCGTGCAGGGCCGCGCGCGCGCGCTGCAGCCCGCCCTCCTCCGCGAAGGGCTCGCCCGCGTCGCCAGCGCCGCGCAGCGCCACGACGTCGGCGCGCTGGCGGCCCGACCACGCGCCCAGCGCGGCCGGCTCGTGCGCGCACTCGGCTAGCAGCAGGCGCACGCCGGCGCGCCGCCACGCACCGCCGCCGCTCGCCACGCGCGCCTCCGCCCGCGCCACCGCGAGCGAAGCGTCTGACAGCTGTAAACCCATTCAGATTATCATTCCACCATACCATCCAGCCGTGTCTGCGTCCCGCGACATCGTGCAATAATAGGGTTCTTAGGATGGTGGTAAGCTTTGTTCCGGCCATGTTTATACAAATAAATGCATCTTTATGTTTATTCTCCGAAACAGCTAGACCGATTTTAACGGGACTCACTGGCAGGTAGCCTGATGTTATTGTTGCGCGCCGCAATTAATGGTGACATTAGTTACCACTAGCGCCATCTAGTATCGAGTAGCAGAACTAATAGAGTCAAGATGCTTCTAGAACTTTCGACTACTGGTCAGTCGAGGCTGGTATGTACTCGAACATTCTAGATGTTTCTACAGTAGAAGGTTCTAAAACTATCTGCGGCACTATATAAGGCCGGGATAAGACGTCCGAGACACAGAGTTGGATAAGCGATACAAGCGAATACATCGAAAGCGATCTTTAAGTGCGACTTAAGTGCAATTGTGTTTTTTAATTAGTGTTGTTCAATTAAAGTGTTATTTTTGGTAATTTATATCGGCAGTTTTAACTGTCACGAACCACGAAGCTCGTAACAATTGGTGTCAGAAGCGAGGATTAAAATCATGGCGATTTTACCTAAAGACGACACGGAGGGTATTCGTACCCGGAGTCAACACCAACAGGAGACGGACCAGAGACATTTTGGTGGAGCTATGCCGCAGAGGTTGGAGGGCCAGCTACCAACCACGGAGGCCGACCCGTCCGCAGCAGCTCCAGCACCAGCAGCACCAGACTTTGCTGCCCTGATGATGATGCTGCAGGAGCAGGCCCACCGACAGGAGGAACAGGCTCGCCGGTTGGAAGAACAGCTCCAACGTGATAAGGAGGAGCAAGCGCACCGCCAGGAAGAGCAGATGCTCCTTATGAAGGACCTTTACGCTACCTTCGGGAAAGACATGAAGGAGGTGAAGGATAAGGTTGCTCAACATGACAACCGCCTGTCGGAAGCTGAAATCCGAATCGACCAAGTGAATAATCGGGTTGACAACGTGATGGCTGACGTGAAGAAGACCGTGATGGCTGACGTAAAGAAAACCCTGGATTACATTAAACTTGGGGAGGGAATCACAGCTTCCGTGTGCCAAAGTGCCACCGTTCGACGGAACTTCTTCCTGGTCGGCCTACAAAATCATGAGGCTGTCATGAAAGGGCACGCCGCGATAGCGGCGATAAGAACCCTCTTTGAGGAGTGGCTAGAGAGGCGCCACGGCGCCCTCACCTACCGGTTGACGCAGGTCCTCCCCAGACACGGAAGTTTCTGGAGGTTCCTGCACATCATCAGGCGGGAGGAAACGCCCGGGTGTCTCCATTGCCAGGATCGCCCAAAGGACACGGTGGAGCACACGGTGGAGGTCTGCCCCGCTTGGGCGGAGCACCGCCGTGTCCTCGTAGAGGCGATCGGCAGCGGCGGCGGCCTCTTCCGCCCGGCCCTGGTGCAGGTCATGGTCCGGGGCGAGAGGGAGTGGGAAGCAGTCGCCTCCTTTTGCGAAGCAGTCATGCTAGTGAAGGAGGTGGTGGGACGGAGGAGGGAGAGAGCCTCCCGTCCCAGCCGCCGCGGGAGACGCTCCGGGCGTCGGGAGCCGCGTGACGACTCCCGGCCACCGTAGGCGCGGGCCTGCGGGCGGAGAGCAATGGGTAGCTCACCGTCCGACCAGGACCAGGCCCGTGCCGGACGGCGCGTAAGAGTTCCACGCGCGCCTCAAAGAGTTGTCAGCACAATTTGAGGGGCCCCTTAGGGCCGAAGCCTGCCGGGTCAGCGGGATCGTCCGAAAGGGTTACCGCTACCCCGGAACATAAAGGGCAAAGGAAGGAACATGGGTGGGTTTTAGTCAGTAAGAGTCTAACACTCCCTTCCGTAACGAAATCCTGCAGCAGTGGGCCCTTGAAGTGGAGAAGCTGGTGCGTAAAGCTTAACAGTCCGCACCTGCTCTTATTGATGGGAACTTGGTGCAGGCATTTCGTTATCCGCGACCTTGAAGTTAGAGCTGCTGTGAGGCTCGGGCACCACGGGACACTTAAGGACGCCTTGGCCCATGCATTGGAACTGGAAGCTGTGCGGCAGGATCATCGTTCCAATCGCGTCAGGGAGGTTGCAGCGGCTACAGTTCGCGACCGCAATAAAGGATACAGCCCTAGATGCTACGGCTGTGGGGAAAGGGGCCACCTTCGTTCCAGTTGCCCTAAGCGAACTGCAGAAAGAGAAGACGACCGATCTCCAGAGGTCAGTGCAGCTAACAGCACCGCCCAGCACCAGCAGCAGGGAAACGAGTAATAGCCAGGATTGCGGGGCCGGTGCTGGCTGATGTGCAAGGAGCCCCAAGGGTTTCGATCACACAAACCCAAGACGGGAACAGCCTAATCATCCAGGGCGAGGTCAACGGAACGCCGTGTAAGCTGACCATAGACACTGGAGCCTCTCGCACGGTTGTCAGTTCCCAACTCATAAGACGGTTCCTTGGGGACTCCGCATACAACCGGGAACGCATTAATTTGGTAACAGCCACCGGTCAGCGCATACCCGTCCATGGAGAGAAGAAGATGGGGTTGAAGCTAGGCAACAGAATCTACCTGCATAATGTCATCGTGGCTGATATAATGGACGATTGCATCCTGGGCCTTGACTTTATGAGGAAGAATTGTTGCGAGATTGACGTCAAGCAAGGTGTTTTGAAATGTGGACAAGAGGAACTTTTCGTGGAAGGGGCGTAACCAGGGAACGTGTACAGCCTTAAAAAGATTGTTCTTCCGCCGAGATCGGAAATGATTGCGCCGGTTAGTCTTCCTCGGAATCTTGGGCAAACTCATCGTTGTGTACTCATGGAAAGGATAGACAATGACCTTCCATGGAAAGTGGCACGAACTTTGATCAGAGCCACCGACATCTCAAGGGTACGTGTAAGGGCACACTAGTTGGTACTTGCGAGGAAGTGGATTGGTTGCGTCGATGCGAATATCTATCGACTGGGACCCCCAGCAAGGATGCACAAACGAGAGTGACCACACTTTTACAAGACTGCCGCAGCGCTCTGTCTCAAAATGAAAAGGTCCAGGCGAAGAAAATGTTACTCAAGTATGCCGATGTTTTCTCATCAAACGATGCTGACATCGGGAGGACTGGCTTAGTTCAACACAAAATAAACACAGGAGAAGAATTTCCTAGCCGTCAGCGGCCAAGGAGATTGCCGGTAGCACGTGAAAAGGAAGTGGAAACCATGATTGACGGAATGGTGAAGGATGGTGTTATTGAACCTTCATCTAGTCCATGGTGTTCACCTGTAGTGCTGGTAAGAAAGAAGGACGGCAGCATGCGGTTTTGTGTTGAATATCGTCGTCTGAACGACGTTACGAAGAAGGACAGCTATCCTTTGCCAAGAATTGATGACACGGTGGACATGCTTACTGGAGTAAAGTGGTTTAGCACCTTGGACCTGAAAAGTGGCTACTGGCAAGTTGAAATTGATCCCAAGGACAAGGAGAAAACTGCATTCTCTACAGGAAAGGGTCTGTGGCAGTTTAAAGTTATGCCGTTTGGATTGTGCAATGCTCCGGCAACGTTTGAAAGGTTGATGGAACTTGTACTTACCGGGCTAATTGGCGATGCCTGCCTGGTCTACTTGGATGACATCATCATCGTAGGCCGTACGTTTGAAGAACATCTTCAAAACCTGGAACGCGTGCTCATGAAGATCCAGAGTGCCAATCTCAAGTTAAGTCCGAAGAAGTGTTCACTATTCAAACGACAAGTTAGCTTTTTGGGATATGTATAGTGTCTGAAGAAGGTATCCGCACGGATCCAGAGACAATCGCCGCTGTCAAGGATTGGCCAATTCCAAAAGACAAGACGCAGGTCAGAGCATTTATAGGTTTGGGCTCCTATTATCGGCGATTTGTCAAGAACTTTGCAGATATAGCCAAACCCCTGCTTAAGCTAACCGAGGAGAAGCGACATTTCTGCTGGGATGAAAGTTGCGACATCACATTCCAGGAGCTAAAGGACCGTCTGTGCAAAACACCTATTTTGGGATTCCCTGATGCGGGCAAGGAATTTATAGTTGACACAGACGCAAGCGACATAGGACTCGGCGGTGTGTTGTCTCAGCGGAATGGCGACCAAGATTTTGTGATAGCGTACTTCAGCAAGTCATTGTCGAAACCTGAAAGGAACTATTGTGTTACGAGACGGGAACTGCTTGCTGTGGTAAAGTCATTGCGGCACTTTAGAAAATATCTTCTGAGGCGGAAATTCCACTTAAGAACTGACCATGCTGCACTGAAATGGTTATTGCAGTTCAAAAATCCAGAAGGACAAGTTGCGAGATGGATTGAACTACTGCAGGAATACGACTTCGTGGTGAACACCGCAGCGGAAAATCTCATGGCAACGCAGATGCATTGTCAAGAAGACCTTGTCCTGAAGACTGCAAGCATTGTACTAGGCTAGAAAGTAAAGAAGTCGTACCTGTGAGGATGCTCAAAACAGACCGCAGCAACAAGTGGAAGGAAAGCCTACAACGTGCACAGCAGGAAAATTCGGACATCAAGCCGATTTTGGAGTGGATGAAGGCCAAAGCTCCTAAGCCCAGGTGGAGCGACGTCTCAGCGATGAGTTCAATCACAAAAAGTTATTGGGACCAATGGGACAGCTCGGTGATTCAGGATGGAGTCCTGTGCCGTAAATGGGAAAATGCTCGGGGAGACAGCAGGCATTTGCAAATGGTTGTCCCTAAAGCTCAAGTACTGGATTTTCTACAGCTGTACCATAATGGTTGTTCAGGAGGTCATCTGGGAGTAAAACGGACTCTACTGAAGGTACGAGAACGGTTTTACTGGGTCCACTGTAGGGACGATGTCGAGGACTGGTGTCGCGTTGTTGCACCATGAGAGAGGATAGCTCTTGACGTTGCGGGGCCGTTTCCGGAAAGTGAAATTGGTAACAAGTATTTCATGGTTGTGATGGATTACTTCACTAAGTGGCCGGAAGTCTTCGCCATTCCAAATCAAGAAGCTTCGACAGTTGCAGATAAATTCCCCCCCCCCGTACGTGGTCGCGAGCGGACGTGTTTTGTGTTCTCCGGTATTTTTAATCTAAAATAATAGTAAATAGTGCAGTGTCAATTATGAAAGCTGTTTATACTTGTGACCAATAACAATACCTATAAAACAGTGCATAAACCATACCTGTGCTTAAACAATTACTCAAGTTATTGTTGAAAACATTTTAAAAGTGACGGTGTCGTGCAAAGTTTATGACCTCTACAAACAAAGGACACGGTCATTAAGCACGTTTAATTCCGTTAAGTACTTGTAATTTGGGATCACCAATTTGAACGTACATACGTAGAGTCCAGTTGGCGCCGAGGCGAGCGCATTCGACTCACTAACTACGGAATCGAAAAATCGTGACTTCGAACCCACCCTGGAAGTCAACTTTTTGTTTTTATAAATCCACTTTTATTTTGATACAGTAGTGTCTACAACACTTTTTGACACTTTATATAAATTTTACGACAGCAAAAGAAGGAGTTGAGTATGTTTAAGACGCCGCCGAAATCTCCTATGGAACTTGCTACTCCGTCACGCTCTGAGTCTGATTTACCAAAACTATGCGTGGAAGAAGGCTTATTGTTAGATGTCAGCCCTATTAACATTACTCAGAGAGCTAAGCGTCGTCGACCGTCTAATGACAGTAGCCACTTGGGCAACTTTGCCGACAAATTCTCGGATCTAAGGAACGAACTTAAGTCCGACCTCAAGGAATTGATAAACGATTTAATGCGTTCACAAAACTCTCGCATGGACACATTCGAAAAGCATATCTTAGAAATTAAATCTCAATATACAAAAATAGAAGATACAACCAAGGAAATCGAAAAATCGATGACAGCAATATCATCTGAATTGACATTTTTAGAGAAGAAAATCGCTAAGCTTGAATTAGACCGTAACGAGATGGCAAAGGGGCTGGTTTCCGTTGAAGAAAAACTGGATAATATTGATCGCAGCTGTATAAAAACTTGCATCGAGATACGTAACGTACCTAAGCGTCCAAAAGAAACGAAAAACGACTTGTACACTTTGGTTCAACATCTGTCCAAAGCTCTGGATACTAACATTCAAATCTCGGACATACGTGACGTTTCAAGATTGCCTTCTAAAAAGGAAAATAAAACCTCCAATATCAGCATCGAATTTACAAATACCCTACATAGAAGCAATTTTTTAATGGCCGCCAAGCAGTTTAACCGGGAAAACCCCAATAATAAAATTAATTCAACTCACTTAGGCTTTGAAGGACCTCGTGGTCCTATCTATATTGCTGAACAGCTTACCGCTGTATCCAAAAAACTTTTCTATACAGCAAGAAACTTCGCCAAGCAGAACGGGTACGCCTATTGTTGGACGTCAAATGGACGTGTAATGTTGAAGAAAAATGCTGAGAGTCAATACATTCTGGTAAAGAATGACCAGCACCTACTGCAAATCTTGCAACTTAGTAATGATCAACAACTGCTGCAAACGTCTCACCCTACTGATGCATGACTCTTAATCGCGCTAGCATGTTTTCAACTTAACTTATTTTTCTCATCTTATATAATTATCTTAGAATATTGTAAAATTAGTAATATTTGCTTGTATACGTTTTTAATGTTAAATAGTTTCAACTCACACTCACACTATCTCACTCAAACATTTATACACTATACCATATATACATACTCATATCACTCCAGATCACACATAACGCGCTCACTTTCCATTCAACATATCTCATACGTGCTTTCATACAACTTATTATCCAGGCCCGACATGGTGAACTCGGTCATTATCTTAGACAACCATTCTACCCTCACCCAAAAATTAATACCATGTCCGATAGCGTTTTAACACTGTTAAACAATGTTGATGATACCTCAGTATCTGATGCACATACCTGCACACCAGAACAAGTAAACCAACTTTTAGGAAACTCAAACAACTACCTAAAAACTTTTTGTCAAAACATTAGGTCTATTAATTGTAACTTTTTAAGCTTGCAAGCATTTTTAAATCGCCTTTCTTTCGACTGTGAAGTATTAGCTTTAACAGAATGCTGGTTGCCTTGCCTGAGAAATCATCAAATTCCTGTAATTGACAGTTACACCAGTCACAAAACTACGAAACATATTAACCAGAGTGATGGGGTGGTAGTCTTCACGAAATCATTTCTTAACCCCACGGTGGAAGAACCTGACTTTAATAATTCAGCTTCTGGGTTAATAATCAAGACTAATATCGGTACAGCAATCCTATGCGTTTATCGCTCACCGTCTACTGATAATATAGACAGATTTTTAAGTGCGCTAAATGACATACTTCCCACCCTACGCGAATTTAAATCTGTTGTTTTCACTGGGGACATTAACATTGACATTGGGTCACCCTTGGATACTCGCTCCCAAAACTACTTAAACTGTCTCGCATTTCATGGCTTTCTACCTGCTCATGCACTTCCGACAAGAGGAAACAACTGCCTTGACCACACTTTTATGCGTACAAATTGTCCTGCAACAACACTAATTTTTGAGTCCTCTATAACTGACCACTACTCCTCTCTAGCATGTATCAAAACTAAAAAAGTGCGCACAACAGACAGCTACACTGTTACTAAAATCAATTTTGAAAGCCTAGACAAATCTTTCCAACTGATGAATTTCACCCCTATTCTATCAATAAAGGATGCGAACGCTGCTACTGATAAACTAGTAAAATTAGTATCAAAAGCTATATTGGAGAACTCAACCACCTCAATACAGCCTGCGAGGAAAAGGGTACTCAAACCTTGGATAACTCCCGGTTTGTTGAGATGTATTCGCAACAGAGATACACTTCACAAAAGGCTTAAAGGGTCACCAAACAACGAAATCCTCCATATGACCTATAAACGTTACAGAAATTTCTGTACTAAACTCCTAAAAAAAGCCAAAAGGCAATACGACAGCGAACAACTAAAAAATGCAGGAAAAAATTCTAAGGCGCTCTGGACTGTAATAAAAAACATAACTTACTCTACCAAATCAAAGCACTCATCTACTCAACTATTACTTAATTCACATTCCCCAATTGATTCATGTAACAAAGTAAATGATTTTTTCGTCAGCATCGGCAAGAAGCTCGCCGATAAAATCACTGGAAATACTGTGCAATCATCTCAAACGACCTCGTCACAGACTCCTACCAGCTTGTCTTCCTTTGTCCTCGAAGAAACCGACAATGATGAGATCCTGAAAACTATCAATTCTTTAAGATCTAGTGCAGCAACTGGCTGGGACGGGATCTCACCTACCATTCTGAAAAGGTACTCTGGTACTCTGGCACCTATTATATGCCATATTTTTAATCTCTCTTTTCAGACCTCTGTCTTTCCCACAACATTAAAAAGGGCAGTTATTCACCCCATCCTCAAGGGTGGCGATGGGAACTTTGTTAACAATTATCGACCAATTGCAGTGCTAAGTGCTCTCTCCAAAGTAATGGAACGCCTCATTAATAAGAGGTTGAGAGCTTATTTAGAGCACTTTAACCTTATTTCACCACAGCAATTCGGTTTTCGCGTAAAAAAGTCCACCTCTGACGCTGTACACGAATTGACTACTTTTATTGTTTCAAACCTTAATAATAATAAAAAAGTACTTACAGTATTTTTAGACCTCGCGAAAGCGTTTGATACCGTTCCCATTAAAACCCTTCTACAAAAACTCGAAAACATAGGTGTCAGAGGTCCACAACTCCAGTTCTTCCAAAGTTACCTCACAGGTCGAACGCAAGTGGTTAAAATGGGAAACTCCGTTAGTAACGAGCTTCCTATTGAGTATGGAGTGCCACAAGGGAGTATTCTTGGCCCTACACTGTTTCTGGTTTTTATCAATGACCTCTGCAATCTAAGTATACCAAATTCTAATATTGTAACTTATGCAGATGATACCGCAATAACATTCTCCGCAGACTCCTGGTCAGAACTTCAAATTAAAGCTCAAAAGGGTCTCGACTCCACCCTTGAGTGGCTTTTGGGTCACACCCTAACACTCAACACTAGCAAAACTAAATATATCACTTTTTCTATTAGTTCAAAATCCCAGCCAAGAAATAATCTGACACTCATAGCTCACACATGTCTCACACAAAATTGTAACTGCGCTCAGATAGAGTCTGTAAATAGTATTAGATACCTGGGCGTAATTTTAGATAATACCTTAAACTTTAAGGCCCATGTGGAAGTATTGACGGGCAGAGTGCGTAAGTTGATGTTTATTTTCAAAACACTTAGAATTGTAGCTAACCAATTTATTATCCGCAATGTCTACTATGCGCTCTGTCAGTCAATATTATCTTACTGCATTTCTTGCTGGGGTGGTGCTTCTAAAACCACATTACTTCCATTGGAAATTGCGCACAGAGCGATATTAAAAATTGCAACCTTTCGTCCAATTTTATTCTCCACCACTCTGTTATATAAAGAATGCAATGTTTTTAATGTACGACAGTTGTTTATTTTTCATGCAATCTTATTACAACATTACCTTACTCCCTTTGTTAAACTTAAAAAACGACGTAAAGATTTAATTTGTTCCCTTCCACAGCCCCGCTACTCCTTTACGAAAGGTTTTTTCTATTATCTTGGCCCTTTCTTGTACAACAAAATTAATGCAAATATTTCAGTATACTGTTTATCATTTCAAGAATGTAAATCAGCAGTCCGCTCCTTCCTACTAGACAAAACGTATGACGAAACTGAATCCTTTCTTCCACACTGAATCTTTTTTTATACTATCATAAGTATACACGCTTCACTCGTACTCTCAAAACTTAAACACACACATACACACATACACACATAAACACACACACACACATATACTCCCACACAGCACACTTACCCATATCTGATATAGACTTTAATACTTTCAGGCATTTTCCATTAATTTAACTATTTGTTTTATATTACAAAACAAAACTAATATCTTTAATTTTTTAACTTAAACACTAAGCAATTGATTTCTCCATTCTAGAGGGATACGGCACTGTTTCTCTTTACTACAGGCTATTATGTAGCCTATCTAAGAGGACAGTACCCCAACCATTTATGTTGTATACCAGTGTTCATTTGTAAAGTGCAACTGTTTTTATTGTATTTACTGCAACACCTTTTAAGCAATAAAGTTTTTATTTATTTATTTATTTAAATTAGTCTATGAAGTCTTCTGTCGGTTTGAAGTACCTTTAGAGATTCACAGTGATCAAGGAAGGAATTTTGAGTCCGAAATATTCCAGGAAACTTGTCGAGTTATGGGTACTCATAAAACAAGAGGAACTTCTTACCACCCACAATCGGATGGAATGGTAGAACGATTTAATCAGACATTGGAGAGGGTACCTAGCAAAAGTTGTGGAAAATCGGCAACGAGATTGGGACAAGCACATACAACCGTTTTTGTTGTCATATCGAAGCGCTGTTCACGAAAGTACATCGGTGACACCAGCTTTCGCAAACTTTGGAAGAGAATTACGGCTGCCTGCAGACCTGATCACTGGAATACCAAATAATGCTCCACGCAGTTTAACCGATTATGCGAATGACTTGCGGAACAAAATGAATGACATTTATGAGCACGTCAGACAATCGGGCCAGCAAATGTCTGAAAAGATGAAAACCCGTTATGACCGCAAAATGAACAATAAAGGGTTCGACGAAGGTTCACTAGTGTGGTTGCACAATCCAGTCCGCAGCAAAGGGAAATCTCCTAAGCTTCAAGCTAAATGGGATGGACCGTACCGGATTGTGACAAAGATCAATGACGTAACCTACCGAACACAGAAAGGCGCAAAAGGTACTCCTAAGATCGTCCATGTGGATCGACTGGCGCGTTATTATGGTGCCGATAATGCTCGGGACGAGTATGTCTTATTAGTTACCACTAGCGCCATCTAGTATCGAGAACAGCAGAACTAATAGAGTCAAGATGCTTCTAGAACTTTCGATGCTAGAACTTTCTAGAACTATCGACTACTGGTCAGTCGAGGCCGGTATGTACTCGAACATTCTAGATGTTTCTACAGTAGAAGGTTCTAAAACTATCTGCGGCACTATATAAGGCCGGGATAAGACGTCCGAGACACAGAGTTGGATAAGCGATACAAGCGAATACATCGAAAGCGATCTTTAAGTGCGACTTAATTGCAATTGTGTTTTATAATTAGTTTTGTTCAATTAAGGTGTTATTTTTGGTAATTTATATCGGCAGTTTTAATTGTCACGAACCCCTAAGCTCGTAACATTATGAAGATTAACAACTACTTTTATTTTAGAAAGAGAAATAAGGTTCCGCGCAAAAAAAACCCTTATAATCCAATATGTACGCGAACGAAGTTGGGGGCCCAGCTATATAGTTTGATATATATGTCACCGTAAGATTGTGAACACCGTTAGTTAATAATCTATCTCGCGAGATTGTAAACTGTCGATAAATTGTGAACTGTACCATACTGATTACAATATAACGTATTCATTCTCGATCATTTATAATCTATCCATTTCAAATAAGTATGATGCCAGCTCACGGCATCATACTTGTCTTGCGCGCTGGTTGGTTGAAAGTCATGTCATTGTGCATACCTAGTCTTGCCATAAATATTGTCACGAAGAAAAAAATTTTTTTTTATTGCAAATAATATTTATTACTTTTACAGTGTGTTACGTTTAATACATAAATATACAACAATTTAAAACATATAAAGCTTATTCGAAGTGGTCTCCATTGGCTGCAATACAGTCCTTTAAACGTTGAGGCCAGTTATCAATAGAAGCACGCACTCTTTCCATGGGAAAATTCTTCACTGCCAATCGTATGGATTGTTTTAGGGACTCCAAATTATCATGGCGTTTAGAGCAAGCCGTACTCTCTAAAACTGACCATAAATCATAATCCAGCGGATTAAGATCGGGACTAGACGACGGCCAGTCTTCAGCTCTGATGAAGTCCGAAACGTTCACTTCCAACCAAGACTGCGTGGACCGAGCTTTATGACCCGGCGCCGAGTCTTGTTGGAAGGACCACATGAGATGTTTTGATACCTTTTTCACGAAAATATGGCTCAGTCACTCCTTCATAGATAACACCCCACCAAACCATTACTTAAGTCGGATAGTCCACGTTGCACTCTGTCGACTAATTGGAAAGCTTCCTTAGAGCTTTGAGCATAAATACGGTCATTTTGTTTGTTAAAATGTTGCTCAATTGTAAAGATTTTCTCATCCGTAAACAAAAATTTTCTGTGACCTCCCTTTGCGTACCGCTTCAGTAGTTGTTTCGATTTTACCACCCTATTCTTTTTTAAATTATCAGTTAAAAAATGACCAGTGCGTCTCTTATAGGCTGCAAGTCCTAAGTCATCTTTTAAAATACGCGACATGGTTCTGGGTGCTATCTTCATCTCCCGAGATAAAATCTTTTGCTTTCGGACAGGATTTCTTCGAATTCTTTCCCTTACTGCTTTGACCACCTTTTTCGTACGAACACTACGTGGACGGCCAGATCTTTTTCTGTCACAAACAGAGGTCTGATTGTACCTATGTATTAATAGCCCGGTACACAAACATTTGACTAATACCAAGCGTATGGAGAGTTTTAAAAATTGCATTTGGCTCCATACCAACTTTGTGTAATGCAATCAAAGCGATTCGGTTCTCTTTATCACCCCACTCCATTTTAATATCGCGAAATATTGTACAATGTATTGGCGCCAAAATTAGAAAACTCAATGAACAATCGTATAAAAATGACAGATTCCAAATTCAAATATTATATCTTTCTTATTTTTAATTACAGTATTTATGGCCAGACTGTGGATATATGTATACTATATATATCATGTGTGTATATAAAAGGTACACGAAATAGTTTAAGAGGTGTCTCTTAAAATATTTCGTGTACCTTTTATATTCTTCTTCTTAAAAACAAAAAAAGTAACTTTACACACATAATAAATACTGGCTCCTTAACATCCATTACGTTTTTACGTAGTATTTACTGTCATTGAAGCGGGCGGCGGCATGGCGGCGCGCTAAGACGGCGCATGGCTTTAAGGCGATTAACACACTGCCACGCACCACGCAGCGTAGCGCGTGAATGCGTGTTTTAGCGTTGCTTGTAAGTATCTCCGTTTGTATAGAAAACACGCACAGTCCAACACACAGAAAAATGTCCACGCGCGTTGACACGCAACATGCAGCGTGATGCGTGGCAGTGTGATAATCGCCTAAGAATGATCATAAGAGTAGAACCGTTCTACTCTTATAATAATAATAATAATAATCGGTAATGAGGCTGTATATCCCGCGAAAGTGTGGAGGTCGAGGCTTTTTAAACGCTAAGACCCTAAACAATCGCGAGATATGCAGTCTCAGGGAATATTTCCTAGAAACCGACGTGGGGATGCATCGAGATGTAGTCGCGGTGGACAAGGGCCTCACCCCTCTCTCCTTGGCTAAAGAGAACTGGCGCAAGCCAGTAGTGCTTGACACCAATGATCGCATGGAAGTATGGCAAAGTAAGGAGCTTCACGGACGCTTTTACCGGGCCCTACATGGACCCGATGTAGATTTACTAGCGTCCGTAGCCTGGCTGCGGTTCGGTGACCTCTTTGGAGAAACCGAAGGTTTTGTCTGTGCAATTATGGACGAAGTTATGATGACGAACAATTACCGGAGATATATTGTGAAAGACGGCACGGTTGACATCTGTCGGGCATGCCACCGACCGGGAGAATCAATCAGGCATATTATCTCCGGGTGTTCTCGTCTAGCTAACGGAGAGTACTTGCATAGACACAACCTTGTAGCCAGGATAATCCATCAGCAACTTGCTCTGAAATACAGCCTTGTCGAATCTGAGGTGCCGTACTACAGGTATGTGCCCGACCCAGTTCTCGAAAATGGAAATATCACATTGTACTGGGATCGATCCATCATCACTGACAGGACTATTGTTGCCAATAAGCCTGATATCGTGGTTGTGGATCGATCAGAGCGGCGCGCAATGATTGTTGACATAACCGTCCCGCATGATGAGAACCTCGTAAAAGCCGAGAAAGAGAAACAAATCAAGTATCATGATTTGGCTCGCGAGGTTGTCGACATGTGGGATGTGGACTCAGCGATCATTGTGCCGATAGTCGTGACAGCCAATGGCTTAATAGCCAAGAGCCTCGACCAACACCTGAGGAGGCTCTCGTTGGGCAGCTGGATCAAGGGCTTGATTCAGAAAGCGGTACTTCTGGACACGGCTCGCATTGTCAGGAGGTTCCTCTCTCTGGAGCCCTGACCGCCAGTAGCTTGGACCCTGTTCTCGATACCGGTGGGCTACTATTTTTTATATTTTTTTATCTTTTTGTTTATAAAAATATTTAAAAATGTAATTTGTAGGTATTTAAATGAAATAAAGGACATAATAATAACCCCACTGTCGTACCTCTACGTTGACGTCGTGGTGGGGCTTGCGCGCTCTAAACTCTAGGTCTGTGTTGGAAGAGTTTACTTTGCCGGATCAGGTCTAGGGTGAGGAGCCAGACCAACAGAGATACAGGAAACCGCAGGGCAGCATGTGGCGAGCTGTTGGGCAGTAGCGACCCCACGGACCCTATCTCCCGGGAGAAATCTTGTTCCTTACCTCTGGCTTGCCTTTATTGGCCGGCTGGAGTGAACACTGACGAGGAACAGAGCTCCCACCTCATTCTTGCCTTTATTGGCTGGCTTGTGTGGATCTCCACACAAGCCAGCCAATCGCAAGAGCAAACGTGCTCGGAGGAAGGAAGTATTTCAGTAAGATGCTGGTAGGGATCTTGACCGTACTTCCGGGATTGTCCTGATAGCCGTGGAATACCTCTCCACTCCTCATAAGTACCTCAGGAAATGTTGCCCCCTTGTTGCTACGACACTGTGTGCTAGCGACCGTTTTCGGGGGCCCATTATTGAGTGTGCAAGTCACCCCCTGCCATTTCATCTGTGAATATTATATTATCATTGGCCAGGCAGGGGACATAGACCTTCCATAGTTCAAGGTAACCGATCCACTATAGCCACCCAAACCTATAGCCCGGTATATTATGTTTCCAAGTCCAGCACCAACCGGGGGTTGTCCTTGGGTGCACTTGCATGGTGCATACAGGGATAATCGTCGGTTGGTGCCTCTTCATCATTTAAAATTGTGTAAAGGGCCTCTGCGAGTTGGTTTCGGCCCCTAGTACGCCTTTCAAAGGTCCGGGACCCCAGGGTCCCGAGATAAGTCCAACAAAAAAAAAAAAAAATAACCCCACCGCCGTATCTCTACGTTGACGTCGTGGTGAGGCTTGCGCGCTCCGAACTCTAGGCCTGTGCCGGAAGAGTTTACTTTGCCGAAACAGGTCTAGGGTGAGGAGCCAGACCAAGAGAGATACAGAAACCCGCAGGGCAGCATGTGGCGAGCTGTTGGGCAGTAGCGAACCCACAGACCCTATCTCCCGGGAGAAATCTTATTAAGTTTACGATACCTCATGTCAGACAATTAAAAACTAGTCAAATCGAATCAAATTATGTATTGGTTTGTAAACATGGGTATTTAGTACATAGATGTTTTATTATAAGAATCCTCCATGCTCTACCGTTACATGGGCATGCAAAACATATTATTATTTAATTTACAAAAAAGATATATTAAATAGATTATAATTTTAAATAACAATTAGTAGAATAAAATAATACAAATTAATGTCAAATCATCTCGGAAACATCAACGGGTAGATTAGATAAACCCCATATTGCTTTAAATATAAATATTTTATATATAAGTATTTTTTCAACCATGAAACTATATTTGTCTTCATGCGGATTCCATACAATGGCATTTTTCTCGGAATGACTACGAACTAAGGTATTTTTACTACTCCTATACTTTTAAAATCCATACATTGTCTAATATAAAACCCAAATTTCTAAAGGTTTGCTCCAGAAATCTATAATGTGGTTGCGAAACGTCAACTCGGCTTCCATATGAACCCCAAGATCACACATATACGTGACACGTGGCATTACTGTGCCGTCCATTTCATACTGATTTTGTAGCCGGACGCGCGCGCGACTGTACTTCATGACGCAACATTTGATCACATTGAAGACCAGTTTGTCTTCCTGGCACTGCAGTGGGGACTGTATCTATCGAGATCCCGCTGAAGTTGCTCACAGTCCGAGGCACTCACTACCAAGATAAATACTTTAAGAGCATCTGCAAATAGCAAACACCTCACACTGCTCACAGCCCCACAGGAAGATCATTAACCATAATAATGAATTCCAGTAGACCCAAATTGAAACAGCCGAGGACAGGCTGGTAAGGGAAAAATCGTGTAGAAAAACCATTGAAAACCAAATCATCCCGTGTTTTGGTATCATTAAACATAGTCCGCAGTATCAGGAAGTTAAGATATTTAATAAGGTGTGGTACCTTATTGATTAGAAAAGCATACTACACACAGGCTCATTCAAAGCAAGACTATTGATACCAATAGTCTTGCTTTGAAAAATGTTTCTACTCATTGGACGATTTGGACGATTTGTACGAGGTGTATTCAATAAGTACCTAGCCTCATCGCCAGAGGGCGCTGTAGTTTCAAAAGAGTTTTACCACAGTGTAGCACATTCTTTTTTAATTCTTTTTTCAAATTTTCATTCTAATCCCTCCATTTGTTTTAATTTGACAACTTATGGAAGCGAACGTGTCGATCGGTTTTACAAAAATGGAAAAAGAGCAATATCGTTCGGTTATTCGATTCCTATTTTTGGAAGGGAAAATGCGCATCGAAATCAAAGAGCGCTTGGATGCTGTGTACGGTGACTTCTCCATCGATGGCCACCGTCAAGAATTGGTTCAACGAGTTTGCACGTGGCCGTAGGTCGGTTTTTGATGAACCACGTCCAGGTGCACCGTAAACAGCTGCTACGGAGGAAAACATTTAAAAAATCCATGATCTCGTATTGGCAGATCGCCGATTGAAGGTTCGGGAGCTAGCTGAGACTGTAGGCATTTCAGAAGGACCAGTGCATCATATTCTTCACGAGGAACTCGGCATGAGAAAGCTGTCGGCGCGATGGGTGCCGCGTTTACTCACACCAGAAAACAAGCGCAACCGTGAGACCACATCGGAGACGTGTTTGGCGCTGTTTAAGCGGAATCCAGCGGAGTTTTTGCGTCGTTTTGTGACCGTCGATGAAACCTGGATCCACTGGTACACACCAGAGACACCACGGAGCAATCATAACAATGGATCCAGACCGGGGAACGTGCTCCTAAGAAGGCGAAAACTGTAAAATCGGCCGGAAAAGTTATGGCCACCGTTTTCTGGGATTCACATCTACATCGATTACCTCGATAAGGGTAAAACAATTACAGGGCTTTACTATGCCGATTTATTGGGCCGATTCGACACCGAATTAAAGAAAAAACGACCCCATCTGGCGAAGAAAAAAGTGCTGTTTCACCACGACAACGCACCGGTTCACACGTCTGCCGTTGCCATGGCCAAATTGGTCGAATTACGCTACGAATTGCTGCCCCATCCACCGTATTCTCCAGATTTGGCCCCTTGTGACTTCTTTCTGTTTCCTAATCTGAAAAAATCACTCGGCGGGAATAGTTTTGGATCAAATGAGGAGGTCATCGCCGCCACAGAGGCCTATTTTGCTGAGTTTGACAAAAACTATTTTTCGGACATGTTAAAAAAGTTGGAGCAACGCTGGGCTAAGTGTATCGAACTAAAAGGAGACTGTGTTGAAAATAAATTGCCACTTTTCCAAAATTTTCGTTTACTTTTTGTAGACTAAGTATTTATTGAATGACCCTCGTAATAGTCCTGTTGCTCTTAAAACTGACATGTAATTATTTGTTTATGGTGTTATTTTGTGTTCCGTGTCTTTGTTTGCATGGTATTTTACATTTTTATTTTTATATAAAGTAGCCAAATTCTGGGCCGAGTCCATTTAGATTGCCATGAATATACTAAGAAGAATATTTTCTAATTCAAATTGAATTGCATATACTTCTATGAATATATTTGTACCTACATGTAATAATGTTGTTAATGTTTCAGGCTGTATTATATTCAAACGCAATGTAAATTGTTACTGAATAATTTGAATTGACATTATGAGATGAGAAAGAAAGAGAGGCAGAAAGAAAATCACGCTAATAATAGTTTTACAGATTCAAAAAGTTTTTTGACAATATGCATCATTACAGTTACCTCTTCCTCTACCATGTGTATGACGTGCGCCTCTATAGCGTCCGGGTCCACCTCGAGCCGTCCGTGGTCCGACAGCGCGTGAACTCTGACGTTCACTGTATAGTATTTGTTAACCAGTCTCCAAACACGGTCGAGGGATTGTGTTGTGTGATCTTTCACATAATCATCCGTCACATCATTGTCTATTAGTTCTAAAATAAACCAATTATTAAAATATATACAATGTTCAAATAACTTTGAATTCATATAATCAAGTAGCGCAATGACTTGCCTGAGTAAATGCTTACAAACCAGAAATAAGCGCTGTAGCAGCGGTCTCATTGATTGCGCTGACCAAGATGACAGGTAATGTATCAAATGTTGACATGGTTATTGGTTAAATCAATAAATTACAATTTACAAGACAATTTTGCTGTAGGATAATTAAGAAGTTACTTTGAAAACCGAAAATCAATCAACAAATCAAAAGGTATATTTTAATCATTGGTTTGGTACAAACAGAACACCGACTGGAATAACCACAACAATGAATGAGCAGTCAGGCCAGTCAGTGAGTGAACAACTGTCAACTTGTCAAGTGTCAACACAAACTGTCAACAAGACAGGACAGGAACCACAGATTATTAAACACCTTGGTTGGTAGGTGGTGAAGCTTGGGCTTTGGTGTTACGAATTTTTTCGATTTTAGTGAATTTTACAAGTGTAAACTTCAATCTATTCTTTGTGTTTTAGCATAAGGTCTGTTGGTTTTAAAACTAACGTATTGATGTAAAATATATGCGGTGGAGCAGACCGGCTCGGAACTCTGAATGTATGTACTCTGTGTCTGTGACTCCCTTCTCACTTGGCTCGATGATCCCCCCTCTCGTATGTACAGACGCCAGCAGGTCAAGCTACCCCAAACTGTCAAATTTTCGCAATCAACTTTGAACCTTAAAGCTTTAGTGATAAAGTAGAAAATCTAATAAAGAAAATTGACAGATTGTAGTAACTTGATGTGCTGGCGTCTGTACAACGCTCTCTGAGCTCGTATATCATAACTCATAGCATATGTTATGTATGTACAAAAAGTTTCAATATTTTTCGAAGTAACATCAACTCGGCTTGCGGTAGGAGTTGACTGGTAGAAATCGTTACGTAAGGAAATATCGGCCGCCATTGACAGTGAGCGCGGCTCCTTACGCATCTTCGAAGAAATAAAGGCCGATGATTCCGCCGGACCAAAATCCACACCAAACAGTGACTTTTTCGGAGTGTAGAGGCACCTGATGAATCTCCCGTGGATTTTCGTTGCTCCAAATCCATCAATTTTATTTTTTAACAAAGCCACTCAAGCAGAAATAGGTCTTGTCACAAAAGATGATCTTTTCCGAAAGCAGGGTCAGCCGCCAAATCCTCTTAAGTTCAATCAGCGAATACACGGCGCTGTCTGTGGTAGTTGGGTTTTAGCTCTTGAGTTAATTGAACTTTGTATGGATGAAAACCCAAACCTCGACGCAAAATCTGCCAAGTTGATGTCGCAGAAAGACACAGCTCTTGCGCACGACGCGGAATGGACTGCTTGGGGTTTTCTCGCACACTATCCCAAACGGCAACAATATTCTCCAACTATCTTGCGTTTCTTTAACGTGCAGGCACTGCTTTATCACTGACCCGGTTGTCTCTCTCATTAATTACACGACGGATTGTGGTCTCTGTAGGACGGCCATGAATGCCATTAATTGGACGCAATGCACGGAACGTTAGACGAACAGAACACTGATTTTGAATAATTTAGATGATAAATTTTAACAATTTCTACGCGTTGTTGAAGCGTGTAGCGTTCCAGGGTGAAAAGTCACGACAAAATCTGTATTTCCGCCAAATTTGACAGCTATCGTTTTACCTAGATGGCCACTATACGCTGTCAAAGTTCGACCGTCCCTATTGAAAAACCCTTTATATATACATAGAAGATCAATGATTTAATCAATCAACTCAGCCTACCCCAGTCTACTGCTGGACAAACACCTCTCCCAAACTGCGCCACAATATCCTGTCTGCTTTCAGCATCCAGTCTGTCCCATATGTTTGCCGAAGGAAGGACTGATGATGGCCGGTGGAGCAGACGAGTCCTAGAGTCAAGACCGCGTATTGGCAAGTGTAGTTTGGATCGCCCCCAGCTAGTTGGACCGACGACTATAAGATGGCTGGGAAAAGATGATTGATCACTACGAAATGTAAGTATGGAAAGTTTTTTGCGGTGTATGACTTTCATGAGAGAATAAAAGTTTTTCTACCTGACCGTACCTATTTTCTAAAATCTGTAAATGCAGTTAGATAATCAATAAGAACTTTTTACTGTAGACAAGCAACGGCAGCTTCTCTTTTGCTACATTGTCGCGATAACGCGAACTACACTTCGCGCGCTCTCTGTTGTACAGCGAGACGTCGAGTGCTGTGCGAGAGAGAGCGAATATTGTAGTTCGCCTAATCGCGACAATGTAGCCGTAGCATTAATGCCTCGTCTCAAAAATCCAACCCGTATTACCTACACTGATCGGACAAGGAAAAATAAATATTTATACCTATCCGGGTACGCTTTAAGCCCGACTAGTGTGAGCGACATGACGCGTTTGAAGTTTTAAATGCATTCTGTAGCGTTTAGAGGCGAAATGTTCGCGTAGGGGCAACAAAGCGCGTAATTTAAATTTTATTCTTAAAATTATCTACGAATGAATCATCATTCATAGATAATTTTAAGAATTTTACGTGTCCTTCGTATTAGAATTGATGATGGAATTACTGTTAGATTTCATGATCTTTTTTATTTCTAAGACCAAATGTTTATTAGAGAGATTTTAGTATGAACAATAATCCTATTGATTAGTAGAATAAAATAGGGAGTTTAGTTTTTGTTTATTATTTTAATTTTTAGCTGGTTCGGTTCAGGTAAGGTTGTCGAGAAGTCTGTGAATGCAGGTGTGGCGAACCAAACTAATTGTCTATGGTTCCCACTGTTAGATGTAAGAGACAACACTACGGTGGTCTAGAGTTTATGTCTATGGTAGACAGGGTTTAAAGAAAAAAAGTCCGTCACTATTCCTCAAGGCTATAAATGGACTGATCCAGTGTTTTCGTATGATTCTACGTCAATTTCTTCGGTGGCGAAGTAATAAGAGCAGCAGCACACGTCTTTCCCGATCCATTGTTATTACAGACTGTCGCGTAGCGATGGGCAACCCCTCATTTTGCCGCCGCTGCGGCGCCGCCGCGGCTCTGTAGAACGTTGCGACGCCGCTCTGCCCGTGTGGTCGCCAGCGCGGCGAAATGGCTTGCGGTGCGGCGCCGCACCGCCCGTGTGGTTTGCCTCTAACCCTGTGTTTGAGTAATCGTGCATTCCTCCGCGGTCACTCGAATACTGTACTGTGATATAAATGCACATCTATAACAACTGGATCGAGTTTCATTCATGTAAACAGGGCGCCAGATAGAGCCTAAAAAGGTGTGTTTCTTAAAAAAAAAAGACTTTCCTTTAAGTAAAATAATCTGTCTTGAGGATTTAAAGTGGTTTTCCTTCAGGGCCCATTGATTTTTTCCAGCCTGTATATTAGTAGGATTTTTTATCGCTAGGTATGTACCTTAATCGAGCATCCGAAACGCGATTAAAATCGCTGAAAGTTAACGCAAAAATTTTGCGCTGTTGAATCGAATTAGTATCGAGCATCTTGATATTTTTTCGCTAATCGCAAAAGCAAACTGTAGCATATCTGCTAAGGCCCTTATTTAAGTTAGGGCTCATTTTTCAATTCTCAGTTTGATATTTTGACAGTTTTTAACACAAAATCTGGCTTGGAAAATATTTTTCTGTGGATAAAAGAAATCTGATGATTGTGAAAACAGCCCTTAACTTGATAAGTTTCAGTTTCAGCTGAAAATCGTGTTTCGGTCGGTAGTAGTACTAGATCGTAATGGATGTTCTCTTAAAATATTTCGTGTATGAACAGATACACCTTATACTATAGCAGGCCTGGCGCATGCGGAGTGCGCCAGGCCTTCTATTGTATAGAAGCAAGTTTTTCTAACCGACTGAGCTGCTGGGGAATTTGTTGTTCCACTTCTTCCCAGCGAAAGCACTAGGAAGTGGTGAAGAACGGGCGTTTTGGGGGACTGTCTCGACAGACGTTCGAAAGGTGCTGATTCTCAGCCTAATTTATTTTATTTTATTTTATTTATTAGGGACAACAAACATCAGTATATTAAATATTACACATGATAGGAGTACTAAACTAATAGAATTAACAAATACACTACTACTTATGTAAAATATTTTGTAAAACTTTTTTAAAAGGATAACGATGGAGTTTCTTACCCATTCTTCTCCATACAAAAGTACCTTTAGGAAGGGGACTAGAATCGTTTTTGAGATATGAGATATTTTCGGTTACAACCGCAGAAATAACGTTGGTTTTTATTGTTTCTTCGAGAAATACAAACTTATTTTTGCGGCCGGATAAATAAATACTGTGCATGCGTAATTATTCATCACGGATCCCTTAACTTTTCGTCGTCCGAAACACAACTGGCCGTTTTTTTTTTTTTTAAAAAATCTGTCCTTTAGGCCGTATATGTCCTTTTGTAATTTGAACTGAAAATGTTTTGAATAATATACATCGAATGCTTAAATTAAAATTTAATAATAAATTATCTGAAATGCAACAAATGTAACGTGTATAATAATAATACTATAATATATCTCTCGTGCGCAACGCTCGTGACGGATTTACTAACAACTATTAAGGCCCACATACACGAACTGGATTAACCTAATTCGTGTGTAAAAATTAGATAACATTACAAAATTACAACGCGTGCGTTTTTCGTTGTTAGTAATTATATTATGCAACCTTAATAATATAATAATCAACTATATTAAACTAAAAATACTTCTATTAAATGGTTAAATCACAGTGTACTAAACATAACTTACGATATGTAGCCCTCAGTGTAAAAAGCTTCGCTTTTACACAAATACTTGCGTGAGTCTTAACAAAGTAAGTCTTTGTTAGAAAAATATTAAGGCAAAGCTCACAACGCACGCGCAGCGCGAAGGGCCGCGCGCCTGACGTCACTGTCAGCAGTCCGGCGACGCGTGCAGCAGCTCCGCGCGCGCCTGACGTCACTGTCAGCAGTCCGGCGCCGCGTGCAGCAGGTCCGCGCACGCCTGACGTCACTGTCAGCAGTCCGGCGCCGTGTGAAGCAGATCCACGCGCGCCAGCAGCGCCGCGAAGTACTGCGCCGCCAGCCGCGCGATGTACTGCTCGTGCGCGCCCCGCGCCGGCCACCAGCCCTCCAGGAAGCCGATGTGGCCGCCCCGCGCCGTGACCGCCAGCGCCACGCGCCCGCCGCGCCGCCCCGCCGCCTCGGCCTCGGCCATGGGGATGGCGCCCAGCGGCTGGAACGGGTCGTCGGCCGCGCACAGGCACAACAGCGGCACGCGCACGCGGCTCAGCTTGTCGCGCAGCGTGGCGGCGCGGTAGTACGCGTCCACCGAGCCGAAGCCGAAGTGCTTGGTGGTGAAGGCAGCGTCGAATTCGCGCACCGAGCGCGCGCGCTCCACCACGCTCCAGTCCCACGGACCCTCGCGCAGCGGCGCGTGCGCGCGCAGCGTGCGTCGCAGGTTGCGCGCCATGTGGTACGACAGCAGCGCGTTGAGCGGCGCGCGCTCCATGCACTCCGAGCCCTTCACCACGTCCAGCGGCGACGACACCACCAGAGCCGCGTGCACGGCCGCGCGCTCGCCGTGCTCGGCCAGGTAGTGGCCCAGGATCAGGCCGCCCAACGACACGCCGGCCGCCAGCAGCGGCACGTCGCCGCACGCCGCGCGCACGGCGCTCACCACCTCAGCCAGGTCGGAGTGGCTGATGGCGCAGTACAAGCGCGGCGTGGTGAGCGGCAGGCCGCCCAGGCCGCGGTTGTTGAACACGACGCAGCGCGCGCGCAGCAGCGAGGCGGCGGCGGCGAGGCAGCGCACGTAGTCGGCGTCGGCGCTGCCGGTGAGGCCGGGCAGCACCAGCAGCACGGCGCGCGGCGCCAGGCCGGGCGGCTCGGCCAGCCAGTCCAGCGCCACCTGCCCGCCGTCCGACAGGCGCAGCACCTGCCTGACACGTCACGCCCGCTCTAACATTGCTTTTATTCATATTTTTATAATATGTATAGCCAGATATCTTTATCCGGGTATTCATTTTGAATTTTCTACAGTTTTTCCATATAAACACTGTCAGACATCAAACTCACTGTCGGACAACAAATCAGGCTCTTATTTTTAGATGGTTTTATTTGATTTATTAGACTAATGTATCAACTTTAAACTAGAATAAAAAAAAAAAATTATGGCAGGCACCATTGTTCTATGCAACTAAAATAAAGTAACTATTGGAAACATTTAGTAGCTGTAAAACATTCAGTGATAGCTGTCAATCATCAGATGAGTCATATTAGGCTATGAGACTTATTAACTCAAAGTAAAGTTAAATAATTATGGTCAGACTACTTATATCAATATTTATTATTTTTCATCCACTTGAAAATACTCTAGTGTCATCGCAAAATGGATACATAAGAAGTTAGGAAGGATTTAATTTTGTATGATTATTATTATTATGTGAACTTTGTACCGGCGATATTTGACGGGCGGCAATAAACGTGAACGTAATATCGAGCCTAGGACAGTCTGCAGCCGCGACTCGACGCACCACGGCGTCGGCCAATAGTGCTCGCTCAGTAGAGGCACGTTCTCCTCCAGGAACCGACGGAATTCACCTTGACTGCATATTAGAATGGGCTTCTGTAACAAAACGCATCATTCAGTTGTACTGCACGTCAATGAGTAACCGAAGTAGTGCCGCGATAACAAAACCACTGAAGTCAACATCAATAGCCAAACAACTCGGCAGAACTTGAGATTGTTCAACATAATTATTTAATGATCTTTACCTTGACCACTTCCACTAGATAATAGGTTATGTACAATATTGATAAAGAAACACCAACTAACAACTCCTTTTTTATTTCAAATATGTACATAAAGATACCTAACATGATTTGTGTAAGACAATACCTATAAAATAAACTAATAATAAAACAAAATAATAAAAAAAGAATATCAAAGTAAACTCTCTGTTTTGGTACAGTCCGATATGCCCACAGACTAAAAGGAAGTAATAATCACTGACAACTTGACAAGTGACAATGTGACAATGTCAGTTGGTTTACGGTGTTGCAACCTCCGAATTTTAAAAGTCCGCAAGATGACGGGCGTTGGAAGTTGAAATCCGCAGATTGACTCTAGAAAAATTCGTAGATCTATGGACTTTTTAAAAATCTGTATTGTATGATTAAAATCCAAATAGACACGACTGGGCTTATGTAAAAAGTTGATGTAGAAAGTCAATACCCATTAAATCTAGCGGAAATATAGAAATAAGATCACCTTATTAGAAAAGGACACTACACTAATTGTCGTTACATTTTCCCTTTCAAGACCGTCTTTTCGGTGCTTTTAAGCATTTCAGACCTATACCTATTCATTTGACTCCTCTTACTGATAATCGGGTCAACTGGGGCGAAAAAACCGCCGACGATATCATACAACATCGAACTAAATGTCAACGTCTCAGACTTATTGATTTTCCGACTGAATTTCGAATGTGTAGTGATCTGTATTGTGATGACCGAACTCACAGCTCAGTTATTGACAAAATGTACTCCGACATCGTGCTTGCGTTATCACAGGCGTCGGTGGAGGGATGGGGGAGCAGGCGTATGCAAAGTAAACGTCCACCTAGAACCATTGTTGGATGGAGTAAAATTGTGAGCGTCAGTCACGGGGCGACCAGTCAGTTAAAAATTGATGTTTTGGCAGCTAAACATAACACGAAGGATTTCAATGGTTTCTGGAAAAGTACCAACCGTTTGAGGATACACCCTGGTCTACCCGTGAGTGTTGACGGGACGAATAATTTGAAAGGTATAGCTGATAGATTTAAAAACCACTTTATTGTAAAATCACCGTTAGGATCCTCCTCGTCCAGAATCTCAGTCGTCAGAATCAATGGCGGTGAAATCGATTTCCCATGGAAAATCTGGTCATGACGGATTAGAAGTGGAACATATACAGCATGCTGGGACTCATATGTGCAGGGTGTTGGCTATGTTCTACAACTTTTGTATTTCGCACTCATACCTGCCTGCTGACGTGTTGAGGACTATCGTAGTGCCTGTAGTAAAACACCAAAGAGACAAGTCAATAATTGAATGTCTTTGTAAAAAACAAAACGGGATTTGTCAGATATATCTACCTACAGACCTATTTCACTAGCTACCATAGTTGCGAAAGTGTTTGACGGCATTCTTAATACATAAAGTTACATGATAATCAGTTTGGGTTTCGGTCGGGACTATCTATAGAAGCTGCAATATTGTGTTTTAAGAGTGCTGTTAAATACTATACCGAGAGGAAAACATGTGTGTACGCTTGCTTCCTCGACCTTTCCAAAGCCTTTGACCAGTGGAGCAATTCTCGTAATTTTAAGACCGTTCACAGTCCAATCTGTCAAAAAATACTTGTAATTTCCCTACATTTTTACAAGTTTTTGACATTTGTTTGTCGTTAAGAAGAGACTGCGACTAGATTTTGAACGTTTTAAATTACGAGAATTGGCCTTCTGGTCTCATAAGATATCTTGTGGAATAAGATAAGGTCATCCCAGATACCGTATGAACTTATTAACATCTGTAAGTATTAGTACGGGAACCAGGTGAACAACGTGAAGTGGGCGGGCACGTATAGGTTGGAATGTGGGGTGAGGCAGGGGGGGTTGAGCTCTCCCTCCATTTTTAACCTGTAAGTATGTGAGTGGACTGATTGAAGCGCTCAGCAAGCAACATATCGGTTGTCACATAGATGGCGTATGTTTTAATAACATCAGCTACGCGGACGATATGGTGCTGCTGAGCGCCTCGGTCTGTGGACTCAGGAGGCTGATGAGTTTATGTGAGGACTATGCAGCTGATCACGGACTGCTGTATAATGTAAAAAAGAGTCAGTGTATGGTTTTTCAAGGTGGGCCTAGGAAAGTACTGGAAATGTCACCCATAAAGCTGAACGGCTCACCCTTGGAAAGGGTGGAGATTTTTAAGTACTTAAGACATTTCGTGACTCCTGATTTGAGGGATGATGCGGACATTGAGCGGGAGCGGAGGGCGCTGTCGGTCAGAGCGAACATGGTTATTCGCGGGTTTGCACGGTGCTCTAAAAGATGTCAAAATAACGCTTTTTAGAGCTTACTGCACAACACTGTACACGTGCAGCCTGTGGACTGACTATACGCAAAAATCGTACAGCGTCCTTCGTGTCCAGTTCAACAGCGCGTTGATGTTGGCGCTCACCCGCTATTGCAGCGCATCGACTATGTTTGCGGAAGCGCACGTGGATTGCTTCCACGCCACTATGCGCAAGAGAGGTACGTCGCTGGTGCGGCGAGTGCGGCGGAGCGCTAACAGCATGCTGGCCGCGCTCGCGGTAAGACTGGATTGCTCCATCATCTCCCACTGACTGATGCGACTAACAAGCACATCTCTTTAATAATTTGTTCATTGAATTTTGATTATTTTTTATTATTGTGTATGACTTATTGTAATTGAATTGAATTAGTGGTTTTGTGTATGTAATGTGACTGAATGAGTGTATTTTTTTTGTATTATAAGTCTGTGATACTCGAATTAAAATGATTTTATTTTTATTCGCTATTCACAACCGCTCGATTTGCTATTGAATGGGGTTAAAAACTGAAAACTCATCCTCGCGATGGCAGCACTGTTGTAATGTTCATACTGTCATTAACCTGCACTGCAAGGAGGTATATTTTTAACCCGTCAAGAATGTGACTCTGTTGTTGTTTAGTTTTAATCAGTCTTATCTTAGTCGAGTGACCCATTAAAAGATAAAATATAATAAAATTAAATAAAAGCAATATTAGGGTCAGTTCACACCGAGACGCGACGCGACGCTGCGCGCACACTTTAAAAGAGTGACTCAAAATATACTTTATTTTCTACACGAAAAGGTACAGTTTGGCAAGAAAGTCCTGAAACGGAACTAAAATATTTAATCATTGGCAACACTCGCTCTGTCTCGTCAAAATTATAATTTAAAATCATCTACAAATACAAAATAAACTATAAATTATAAAACGTTACTAATTTATTGACCCTACTTTTTTACCAGCGGGAGACGCTTCGATTTTACTTAGCTCGTCTTTTACTGTGCTAATACTCCTAGTTGCATATATATTTGGCATGCTGATGTAAAAAGAAAAAAATGTTTTATTTTATTTTTAATTATATTTTACCTATTTTTAATTTTCTTAGTTTCACTTATATATTTTTTTAATCAGTCTTTTTTTCAGCCAGTAGCCAGTTTTAGAGCCAGTCAAAATACTTGATTTGTTTATCTTTCTCGGCTTTCACGAGGTTCTCATCATGCGGGACGGTTATGCTTTGCACGTTGCTCTGAGCGATCCACCACCACTATATCAGGCTTATTGGCAACAATAGTCCTGTCAGTGATGATGGATCGATCCCAGTACAATGTGATATTTCCATTTTCGAGAACTGGGTCGGGCAAATACCTTTAGTACGGCACCTCTGATTCTACAAGGTTGTATTTCAGAGCAAGCTGCTGATGAATTATCCTGGCTACAAGATGTGTCTAAGCAAGTACTCTCCGTTAACTAGACGAGAACACCCGGAGATAATATGTCTGATTGATTCCCCCGGCCCGACAGATGTAAACCGTGCCGTCTTTCACAATAAATATCCGGTAATTGTTCGTCATCATAACTTCGTCCATAATTGCAGACAAAACCTTCGGTTTCTCCAAAGAGGTCACCGAAACGCAGCCAGGCTACGGACGCTAGTAGATCTATATTGGGTCCATGTAGGGCCCGGTAAAAGCGTCCTTGAAGCTCCTTACTCTGCCATACCTCCATGCGATCATTAGTGTCAAGCAGTACTGGCTTGCGCCAGTTCTCTTTAGCCAAGGAGAGCGGGGTGAGGCCCTTGTCCACCGCGACTACATCTCGATGCATCCCCACGTCGGTTTCTAGAAAATATTCCCTGACTGCATATCTCGCACTTGTGGAGGGTCTTGGCGTTTAAAAAGCCTCGACCTCCTCACTTTCGCGGGATATATAGGCTCATTATTATCAAATTTTCGTTTAACATGTGACTCAACAGTACACAGCAATGGCGGATTGTGGATGAACAACAGCGCTGCCACCTCTGACGAGCTTTCAGTTGTTAACCCCTACGTTTTTTATTTATTCTGTTCAGAACTTTTCTTGTGCGAGTTCCTTACTTCCATACTTTGTCTGTGGCAGTAACTGTTCAAGTCGCAGTCGCACTCGCAGTCACTCAGTATTATTGAGGTTGATTTTATTAGTTTTTATTTTTCCTAAATAGTGTTCATTTTATTTTGCTAATTTATTTTACTATTTTGTTAATATACAGATAATGATCTGTTAGTCCTTTAGAAATTGTACTTAATAAAGTGTATTTAGTACAATAATAACTAAAATAGTACTTTATAATGAAGGGTGCTAAGTTGTTAACGTGTGCAAATCGTTGCATAGCAGGGAAATCGACCCAGAAGCCGTTGCCCTTGCACAGGTAACTATTCAAGCCAGCCAGCAGACAAAACTTTGATCTAGTCATTACACTCATTGCCATGGCCTTGTTGTTCCATAGTCCACACTCGCCTTGTACTTTGTACCTCAACCTCATTATTTATAGGCAAATGACATTCTCGTGTCAAAATAATATCTCGGAATACAGCCAACATTGGCACGAGATTATGCGGACTCTTGGATTTAGTTCGAAATATACCATCATTGATAAAATATTTTCGTTTACCTATTTTCTATTTGTTTTGCTTCCTCCCAGTCGTTTCACACTCTTTTGCGTGGCTGCTCTGGAATAAGCACACCTACAAATTATTGAAAACATTACCTACTTATGGGGTAGTTGGATTATAATGGTCCAAATAAAGAACAAGTAAAATATTGTGTACAGGTGAGCATTAGTAGAAATGATTGAAGTTTAAGGAACTTGTAACTCAGAACATGCAGTAGCTCTTGCGCTAGAATATCATTAAATATAATATCCTATTTCTTGACCCACAAGAACAAAAATCACTACAAAGTGTTGGTTTTACTCTATCATGCAATACAAGTTTTATGGTTATCACATCCATATGAGGTTTAGTGTCCCGCTAAGTGTTATTCATTATCTATTTGGAATACTAATTTTGCTGAAATGTGAAGAACTTGTCTTCAGCTAGGTAAAGATATGCACAACAATATTGGCATAGATTACATAATTAGTAATAAGTTTATTATATTAAGTAAGTTTATGGCATCCCTACAATTTGTAGTTAAACTATGAATAGTATTTGAGCACCTGCACAAATATAAAGTGCTTGTAAATGGGGATAGTGGCTGTCAGTTGGGTAGTTGTGGTTAAAATTCTCTTATTCCAGGAAAATACAAAAATTAAGATTTCTCACTGGGATCATCATTTGATATCAGAAATAGTGTCTGAAATCTATTGCAAAAAGTATATTACACCAGAATTTTTGGCTTTGACATTAATTGGTCTACAACCTTACAAACAGCTTCATACTGTCCTTTCACAGTTATTTTACCTCTGCTTTACATCACTGTTAAAATCATAGTAATTTTTATTCTCATTGAAATAAGAGGTTACTTTTGGGCTACTGCTGTCAGAAGTGAAATATGTGTGAAAGGTGTGTAGTTTATGGAGAAGTTAATGTGTGCACGTGGCAGCTGCAGATGGCTGGCCACAGAGGCGCGCTCGGCGCCGGCCGACAAGCGTGGCGCGGCGCGCGAGAGCGGCTCGTTCACGCTGAACCTGTTCCGCGGCCGCCTGGAGACGGCGCAGGTGTTTCCCTTCCCCGAGCCGCTGTCCGACGACCAGCACCAGATGCTGCAGGAGCTCGTGCCGCCCGTCGAGAAGTTTTTCCAAGAGGTACCATCTCAATCGAGTTCTAGATAGTTCTAGTTTCCAACTATTCAATTTGTTTTTATTTTGTTTATTTTTCACCACTGGGTATAAAAACTACCAAATGCTCACTTCAGATTGTCAGTTCTATCATTTGTCTATAAATTTGACTGCAGCCTGTATTTTCCATAATGTTTTTTTACATGAGAGCTACTTCATTTCGAGCTACTTTCTTTACGAATAATGATTTAGTACGACCCTTTGGGCAGCTGTTAATTGCATAAATATGGGAATCAATATAATTAATTAATCGAAAAACCTGATGGGGTCCTGTCATCTTGACGTTCATAATATTTTAATACAAGAAAACTATGGGAGAAAGCTGCAAAGAGAAAATTGGAAAGCCAGTAAATTTGTGCTAAATCTGCTCTTTTACCAATGGTTGATGATATTTTATGTAAAAAGAGGCCAATGGTACCACTTTTCTTTTCCTTAATTTATTTTGATAATAGGTCACTATATAATAATTCCATTTATTGCAGACAATACATGTCCATAGTTGTTAGTAACAAAGGTCTTAAAACTATGTCAGTCAATACAAAAACTCATAGTCAGTAATAGTGTCATTTCGTCACATGAAGCTGGATGAGTCTCCCCTGCACTGCAGAGTCTGGCCTCTCACGAATCATCCTTAGGATGCCGTTGGCGCTCCCTCGAATCCGGCACATCAGAGAAGCTGTTTTCTTGCGTATAATGGCATAAAAGTCATCAACTCTTGTGTCAGCAAACATGTCCGACAGCACACACATTTTTATCGTTAAAACAACCAACAAAATATTGAGCGTAAGTGACATTGGTTATTTTTGTGGCGCAGGTGAACGATCCCGCCAAAAATGACGCGGACTCGCAGATCGAGCAGAACACGCTGTCGGGGCTATGGGACCTGGGCGCCTTCGGGCTGCAGGTGCCGACTGACCTGGGCGGACTGGGCCTGTGCAACACGCAGTACGCGCGCCTCGTGGAGGTGGTGGGCGCGCACGACCTGGGCGTGGGTATCACGCTGGGCGCGCACCAGTCCATCGGCTTCAAGGGCATCCTGCTGTTCGGCACGCCCGAGCAGAAGGCGCACTACCTGCCGCGCGTCACGGGCGGCGAGTACGCCGCCTTCTGCCTCACCGAGCCGTCCTCCGGCTCCGACGCCGGCTCCATCAAGTGCGTACAGCGACGAGCCGCCCGCGGCGCCGTGCGGCGAGAGTCTGACGCGTGTGTGTTGCAGGTCGCGCGCGGTGCTGTCGTCCGACGGGAAGCACTTCGTCCTCAACGGCTCCAAGATATGGATCAGCAACGGAGGCATCGCCGAGATTATGACCGTGTTCGCGCAGACGCCCATCGAGAAGGACGGCAAGACTGTCGATAAGGTGCATACAACTATTGTGGCTATAAAATTTGTCTTACCACCCTAAGGTGCACGCGTGTGCATGGCATTGATGCGATATTCATTTGTATACACAAACTTGCGGTCTGGCGTCTAAGTCTCTCATCAACAATAAGGTCTATTTTTGACGGCACGGTTGGCGCAGTGGTTAAGCGATTGACTGCTGCGCAGCGTGTCGCGGGTTCGAATACAAATATTTGTTCGTGCGGGTCCCGCACGGAACAAATATTTGTATGACCTACAAGTAGTTGTTCCGGGTCTGGCTGTTTGTGTATGTGAGTTTAAATGTTTGTAAACGCACCCACGATACAGGAGAAATTCTCCTAGTGTGGGGCAACATTTAAATTTGCATACAAGACCAAATACTTAAGTGACAGATACTGTTGTAGATGACATTAGTGCCGTTATTCTTGTGGTTACCATGATCGTTCTTTGTAGATTATTGAATTTGACTTTAGAGCTGCTATGTCATTTCATAATAAAGCATTTGACACCACCATATAATCCACGGGACTATAGCAAACATTATTTACTAGCTTTTTGTCACTACTTAGTTCCACACTCAAGCATGTTCTTTGCTGTCAAGTTTTGAATAAAATATCCTCGGATATAAGCTACAGGACTCACTTCCTGCATGCTATTTTGAACTCGTCGTGATTCATTATTAATGAACGGCATGCTTCGCGCAGGTGACGGCGTTCATCGTGGAGCGCGCGTTCGGCGGCGTGTCGTCCGGCCCGCCCGAGAACAAGATGGGCATCAAGTGTTCCAACACCACCGAGGTGTACTACGAAGACGTGAAGATACCCGTGGCCAACGTGCTGGGCGGCGTGGGCAACGGCTTCAAGGTGGCCATGAACATTCTCAACAACGGGCGCTTCGGCATGGCGGCCGCGCTGGCCGGCACGCAGCGGGCCGCGCTGCGCCAGGCGGCCGAGCACGCGGCCACGCGCGTGCAGTTCGGCAAGCGCATCGCCGACTACGGCACCATCCAGGAGAAGCTGGCGCGCATGGCCATGTTGCAGTACACCACCGAGTCGCTGGCCTACATGGTCAGCGGCAACATGGACTCGGGCGCGCAGGACTACCACCTGGAGGCCGCCATCTCCAAGGTGTTCGCGTCCGACTCGGCCTGGGCCGTGGTGGACGAGGCTATCCAGATCCTGGGCGGCATGGGCTTCATGAAGGCTACCGGGCTGGAGCGCGTGCTGCGCGACCTGCGCATCTTCCGCATCTTCGAGGGCACCAACGACATCCTGCGCCTGTTCGTGGCGCTGACAGGTGAGTGTCGCCCGGCCGGCCGCGCAGTGTCCGGCCCGCTCTGACCGCTCTCTGCCCGCAGGCATCCAGTTCGCGGGCTCGCACCTGCAGGAGCTGCAGCGCGCTTTCAAGAACCCCACGGCGCACCTGAGCCTCATCTTCTCCGAGGCGGGGCGGCGCGCGGCCGGCGCCGTGGGGCTGGCGCGCGGCCCCGACCTGGCCCCGCACGTGGCCCCCGAGCTGCGGCCCCTGGCGGCCGAGCTGGGCCGCTGCGTGCTGGAGCACGGGCGCAGCGTGGAGGCGGCGCTGGTGCGGCACGGGCGGCGCATCGTGGACGAGCAGTTCGTGCTCAACCGCCTGGCCGCGTCCGCCATCGACGCCTACACGGCCGCCGCCGTACTGTCGCGCGCCTCGCGCGCCGCGCGGCTGCGCCTGCCGTCGGCCGCGCACGAGCTGCGCCTGGCCGAGGCGTGGGCCGAGGAGGCCGTGACGCGCATGCCGGTGCTCCTGGCCGCGACGCGCGACCCGCGCTCGCTGCGCCAGTTCGCGCGCCTGGCCGAGCTGGGCGGCGCGGTGGCGGCGGCGGGAGGCCAGCCCACTTCCAACCCGCTCAACCTGTGATCGCGCCGACCCGAACCGTAGTGTAATTTATTTTTCGAATTGTGTATATAATAATTTAGCGAAATATGAATTATATTTTTTTATCGACGTTCTGGCCGCTCGTTTTCGCGTCGGATCGACCTTTCGATTTGATATAATACGAGAATACGTCGCACTCGTCTTCTACGCGTCTCGATACGAATAATCCAAAACAAAAAGATTAAACAAAGTAATGCAAATGTACATAATTGTTGTCTTTAGGCTAAGCCAAGTAGTTGTTATTCTCGGTCATAGGTACTCATAACATAGATGTAGGCGATTATAATGGCATTTTTGTGTCTGCGCTGCATCCTGCCCTGTTTCTCAAAACCAACTTAAAAAGAAAGGAGATTATGCATACGTCGCGTATTTTTCATTATAGGTACACTGATTTTATTTATAATTAATTTGAAGAAGTCCGCAAGTAGCTCTCACAAAAACGAATGAGCAGACTGTTGTACTAATGGTATTTAGTTCACAAATAGATAAATACCCTGCAACTGTAAAACAATCCTATCGATAAAGACACCAAATGAAAACTGATTCTATTATATGTATAAGATTTTTATTGTATGATGTTCACGAAGTTTTTTACAAATGGAATGAAAAAATGATTGAATTGAATCATGGTACAGTTCTATACTGATTTATATTAAATAAATTATTACCATATCTATTACATTGTTTTATTTTGTTCATCTACATCTATACAAATTTTTTTTCCAAAAAAATCATTGCAAAGTGAGAAATTACTTTAATTTCGGAAGTCGGTATCCTTGGTTCTGCATTTTCGTTTTATGACACCGACTTCCGAAATTAAAGTAATTTTTAACCGGCTTCAAAAAAAGGAGGAATTCGTATGTTTATATATACAGGCTGTCCCGGAACTCAACGTCAAGTCGAAACGGGGCGACAGGATTGATTGTAAACATCATGAGAAAAATCAGAAAAAAAATCTATCCCATGCAGTTTGAAAATTATGGGCATTTAAGAAAAACCTAAAAATTTGGTCAAATCTGTAACCATTTTTCGGTTATTGTGGTTAATTTTTATTATTTTTGTTCATTTAAACTTTGGAACCGTAACCCTAAATAATATTTCTAAGAATCACAGTCAAAAATAATGACACAATTGCCCCAAGTTTCCTAGAATTAAGACTTTGTTAAACTATGAATTTAAAATTTTCAAAATTTGTCGACTGAAAGGCCCTCCTTTAAAAAAAATGTACTAGAGTGCCTTGGCAAGTGCCATTAAAAGTTGGCGCATTTAATCAGGATTGTAAAGTGGTCCAATACTTGTTAGTTTCATACTAAAAAAAATAGAAACCTCAAGTAACCCGATTTTTGCTACCCCATTTTACACAGTTAAAATGTTTTTTATTCGCACAAGCTCTTGGTAGGTTCTTAATTTTACGGCAAAATGATGAGAGAGATGGATATAGTGGACATGTTTGCCGTGAGTGAGAGAGACAGATTTTAAAACGAGTGCGAATGAAACAGACACAGACGCCATACCAATCAAATGGCTACGCTACCAGTCTGATACCAGTTAGTACGTTTCGCTCATTCGTCTACTCAAACTCAAACTCAAAGTATTTATTTCAATTAAACCAATTACAGGCACTTTTGAATTGTCAAGGGGTCGGTCAGTCAGAGAAATGAAGCTAGTTGCCCATTCCAAAGCGTAGTAGGTACCTATGGAGAAGAACGGGCAAGAAACTCCATGGACACTCTTTTAAATCAAAATATGGTTACAAAGTATTAGTTACATCATTCATGTTAAAAATTATGCATGTGAGAACGATGCACAACGTTAAAAGCGTCCGTAATGAAAAGCCTAAAACAATCCAAATACTAAATTAAATTAAAATAAGCCATGGCAGCAAAGAGATGACCAGTCCCCACTGACGGCGCCCGTTCACGAACATGACGCACGGATTAGCACCATTCAGCTCAACCATTTTGAAGGGAGCTAAATGATCCAACACATGTGCCACCATCAGCGAGACATTTGAGTGAGCATGACATACTCTCAGCCGCCAGGGCACATTCAAGTCAATGAAAGACGTACCCAGTAAATGGTAGCTTTATAGTATGTACCTACATAGTACTCACACATGAGCTATACAATTATACAATACTAGGAGATTGAATTTATATAATGCAAAAATAGTATTTTACAATCTTCAGCGGCTCCAACAGTACTTTCAAATGGACGTAGTTTATCAGAAAGGACTCAACCTACAAAAAGTAATGTTTGAGTTATCGAGGTTTTAAGTTTAGGTGAGTATTGCTGCAATGATGTTGTATATGGAATATTTTGAAATATTGTCAGTTATGGGCAAATATAACAATATTTTTATGAGTCAAGCTGTATTACATAGACTAACGCAATTTTCGAGTTATTGGGAAAAATGTGGGTTGAGTCCTTTCTGCTTAACTACGTCCAAATGCTAATCAATTTATTTATGCGTCCTGTGGAGCAGGACCAGCGTTTAGCCAAGCATTTTTATCAGCGATGTAATCTCCCAATTTGTAATATGCCTGGCTGCATAGTGTGCGTTTTATACAAGATTTAAATTTCGTTTCATTCTGTTCAATTATGTGGGGAGGTATTTTATTGTAACATTTTAAACAGTACCCCATGAAAGATGAGTCTACTTTAGCCAGCCTGAAACTTGGTTGAACTAATTGGTCCCTATTTCTAGTGATATAATTGTGTCTTTCACCTCTTTTACTAAAAATATGTAATTTTTTCTTACGTACATAATGTTTTCATATATATGTATATTGACAAGGTACCGTCATGATGTTAATATCTTTAAACAGTTCTCTTAGAGAGTCACGCCTGCGGAGGCTATAAATGGCTCTGATGGCTCTTTTCTGCAGAATAAAAATAGACTCGATGTCTGCAGCCCGTCCCCATAGTAAAATACCATACGACATAATACTATGAAAGTAACTAAAATAGACCAGTCTCGCGGTATCGACATCAGTAAATTGACGGATTTTTCTCACAGCATACGCTGCTGAACTTAGTCGTCCTGCAAGGGATGTTAAATGAGGACCCCATTGAAGCCTTGAGTCGAGCGTGAGCTACTGCGCACCTTTCCGTATTCGCTTGTATTGATTTATTACTGACAACTTTGGCTTCTCTTTTTGGACTTGGATTTTTGTAAATTGAACTTGTTGATTACATACCGGCAACTTTGGCTTCTCTCTTTTGGAATTGGACTTTTGTGTTGGCATCCTTGTTATCTACCATGCCTACGCGCTACACTTCACAAGAATATGCGAATATGCACCTCATTTATGCGGAATGCAGATGCAACGCAAGTGCCGCCGCTAGACTTTATCGTGAAAGATATCCAAATTTAGAGCGCTATCCGGATCACCGCGTTTTTGTTAATGTGCACCGTTCACTCACGGGGAGCGGCCATTTCCCGAATCAAATACGGGCTGGAAGTAGACCTCGCTTTCCTTACGAGGAAGAAGTATTGCAAGAGGTCGCAGATGACCCAAGTATTTCCGTTCGTGGAATTGAAGAAAGAACGGGAATACCCAAAAGCACAGCACATCGTATTTTACAAAGAGCCGAAATGCATCAGTTTCACGTACAACGAGTTCAAAGTCTTCTCCCTCGAGATTATCCTGAAAGGTTTTCATTTTGCAGAACAATGCTACAGAGGCATAATGAAAATCCCCAATTCATCCAAAAAATTCTCTGGTCAGATGAATCTACATTTAAAAAAGATGATTACATAAACTTACACAATTTTCACGAGTGGCATGTGGAGAATCCACATTTAATGCGAGAAGACAGATCCCAGTACCGCTTTAAAGTAAACCTGTGGGCCGGAATTTTAACCGGCAAAACTGTTGGGCCTTTTGAGCTGCCCGAGAACTTGAATGGCACGAATTACCTACATTTTTTACGGGAAAATTTACCAACTTTATTAGAGGACGTACCACTAACAGATCTTCGCCACATGTGGTATCAACAAGATGGCTGCCCAGCGCATTACGCAGTGCAAGTAAGAGATGTAGGGTGTGTATTGAGGCTGATGGTAGACAATTTGAACATTTGTTGTAATAAAAAATGTTATTTCCCTATCTGACTTTTATTCCAATAAACCTAAACTAAACTAGGTCAAGATTATTCATTATTTTATTAATTTTTACTTTTGTTGACTTTGGTAAGAGTGGCGTCACTATCTGTCTCTCTCACTCATGGCAAACATGTCCACTATCCATCTCTCTCATCATTTTGCCGTAAAATTAAGAACCTACCAAGAGCTTGTGCGAATAAAAAACATTTTAACTGAGTAAAATGGGTTAGCAAAAATCGGGTTACTTGAGGTTTTTATTTTTTTACTCGTTTTTTTAGTATGAAACTAACAAGTATTGCACCATTTTACAATCCTGATTAAATGCGCCAACTTTTAATGGCACTTGCCAAGGCACTCTAGTACATTTTTTACATTCACCGGTGTTTTTAACCATTATATTCGCGAATTGCGCGGCTATAGCCGCTGCCTGTTTTCCGTTATGAGTTCCCAAACTCTCATAGCCAACGAAGTATTGGTATTCATCAAACATGTCATCGACTACATGGACGAGATCAGCATCTTGCAGATCTGCAAGTCATCGTACAAAGAGGAAGAGATTAGCAGTGCCAAGTTGCTGCTGTTCACAACGCTCGGCAAAGTCAGCCAGATGCCGTCTCGTCGAAGGGACGGTACATAGAAGAGTCTCCAGGACATCATAACGCTGATGAAGGAGACCGACCCGGACGACGTGCCTGAATTCGTGGCGAAGGATCTGCACAAGCTGCAGACGACACGACGCAGACACTTCGTGTGCATTAGTTTGTTTTTTAGTGTAATTATAATGTTGTATGTATTTATAGTATTTTTAAGTTATATTAATATTGTATTGTATGTGTGTATATGGGCCTTGATGCCTGAAATAAATGGATAAATAAAAAATAAGGCAACTAACGTATTAAGGAATAGCTATAATTATAAACGAAGCATAAAAAAGAATACACTTACCGCTATATTAAGTTTCCTAGCAATCGCTTTGATACCAACATTCTCCTCATGCAAATAGATTATTTTGTATTTCAAATAATCACTCAACTGAGACATAACGATTAAACTACCAAAACTGATAATTAATAAAAAGGAAAAAGGCGCGAATTTTCGCAATTTATTAAGGCAAGGTAAAAATGTTCGCGCGTATTCACTGCTATTTGTGCATAGAATGTCTTGTTCAATTTATTCTTCTACCCCATATTCCTAATATCAATTCAATAGCAGTTTTTGTTGAATACGCATATTGACGTCTAACTACCCGCTTATTGAAAAAGGTGAAAAGTTTATCAATTTAATTGATGTGCTTGTTCTTTACGATAATGCAAGAAATACTTAACGAACAATTTATATATTGAAAACAAAATGAAACATTGAGACAGTATTTGATCTCGCATCTTGCACGTCTCAGTCTTACACACGAACCACGACACCAGATTAACTTGGGCAAGAGAGATGAAATAAGGTATTAGTAGCAATGACAAATTATCGCAAGATTAACCTAACCTTTAAGTCTTGCTGCATAAAAATGAAAATTGCGTAACAAATACCCATACATAGTAAATGACCTAACGCCAACATCTTAAAGCTCAAGTTTGCGTAACAAAATTATTTATTGTTTCTGTTCTTCAATATGTACGAGTTTATCAGACTAATACTCGATGTATTAGGGCTGAAACTGCGTTAAGCGGACGCCCGCGCGGTTCCATACAAAATTGCTCCGTCGCGGCGACCCGCACGGGCATCTGTCGCGGGTAGGTGAGACCCGCGTCCGGGCTACGGAGCCGCGTCCGTTCGACGGAATCCGTTGCGGAGGCATGCGCGGGTCCTTAATAATAATATTAATAACCCCACCGCCGTATCTCCACGTTGACGTCGTGGTGGGGCTTGCGTACTCCGAACTCTAGGCCTGTGCCGGGAGAGTTCACTTTGCCGGATCAGGTCTAGGGTGAGGAGCCAGACCAAGAGATACAGAAACCCGCAGGGAAGCATGTGGCGATCTGTTGGGCAGTATCGACCCCACGGACCCTATTTCCCGGGAGAAGTCTTGTTCCTCACACCTGGCTTCCTTTATTGGGCAGCTGGAGTAAATAATGACGAGGAACAGAGCTCCCACCTTATTTTTGCCTTTATTGGCCGGCTTGAGTGGAGATTCGCAAGAGTAAATCTGCTCGGAGGAAGGAAGTATGTATTCCAGTAAGATCCTGGTAGGGATCTTGACCGTACTTCCAGGATTGTCCTGATAGCCGTGGAATACCTCTCCACTCCTCATAACCACCCCAGGACATGTTGCCCCCTTGTCGCTACGACACTATGTGCTAGCGGCCGTTTTCGGGGGCCCATGATTGAGTGTGCAAGTAACCCCCTGCCATTTTATCTGTGTAATTTATATAAAACATTGGTCAGGCAGGGGCTGTAGACTTTCCATAGTCCTCAATAACCAGGTCACTTTAGCCACCCAAACCCATAATCCAATATCTTTGTTTCAATGTACTGCAATAGTCCTACACCAACCGTGGGTTGTCACTTGCAAAGTGCGAACAGGGATAATCGTCGGTTGGTGCCTCATTTCATTAAAAAGTCTAACGGGCCTCTGCAAGTTGGCTTCGGCTCTTCGTATGTCTTCCAAAGGTCCGGGACCCCAGGGTCCCGAGAAATATCAAAAGAAAAAATATTAATAAATCCCGGGTGAAATCCCCGGAGCCAAACCCACGCGGGTTGGCTCCGGGGATTTCACCACGCGCGTGGTCACGCGACGGGTCACGCAACGGGTGCTCGTCGCGGGTGCCCGCTTAACGCAGTTTCAGGCCTTAGTCTGATGAACTCATACATATTGAATAACCTTTAATGTTATGCGCAGAGGGTGCAAAATCGAGTAATTTTTAGGTGGGGTCAGTTAATTGCTATCACCAACTGTACATTCACCAGAATCCACATTGTGAAGTGGATTCGTGCATCATATTTAAATCTTTAAAGATCTTGTTTTTAAGACAAGCGAGAGTTCAGCGTGTACAACGGAAGTAGATTTTGAAGACGTTAATAGTGACCACCTCTTTAAAGATTTACATGTAAAAGGTGTGATCCAAAAATAGACTGTGACTGCTATGTTATCAGATATATTGTGCGCCAGTTGAAACTCAAGTGCAGTTTAAGTAGAGACTTGCGGCGTGTATCAGGCATGTATTCGCGAGTACGACGTTGATCCCACGGAGAAAGTTGTTCAGTTTGGTGGTCTCCTCCTTAAATATGACCACATATTTCTGATACACGCTGTATAATAAAGACATTAGTGAAAGTGCAATAAAGGTTATGGAATATTTATTTTTAATATTTACTAGCTTCTGCCCGCGGCTTCGCCCGCGTGGATGTAGGAAATTATCCCACGGGAACATGCTACCGAAACAAAAATTAGCCTTTACAGCCTATTAAGGCGTTAAGTCAGCCTTTGTACCTTTTTTGTATGCAAAAAGTTTAAATAATTAAATCTATGTTACTCCATAACATCAGCTATCTGCCAGTGAAAGTCCCGTCAGAACCGGTCCAGCCGTTTCGAAGATTAGCCGCAACAAACAGACAAACAAAAATTTAAAAAATGTTTTTATATAAGTACTTAGCGTGTATATTTTCATTTTCATACGCATTTAGTCAAATCTGTTATTTTTTAAGACCCCACTTCACTCTTCAAAAGGTAGTTGTTTTTGAAAATAATGATTAAGATCTCATAATTCATTCATTTCTGAATGAATTATGAGATCTTAATCATTATTTATTATTTACGTCTACGCCTTATAAAAGTAAACCTAAGTACCTACCTAATTAAAAAAAAAAAATAAACTCAATAACAGAAAATAAAATACCTACCTACCTAAATAAACCTATTTCTGATGATAACTAATCTAAACTCAATAAATAAGCAAATCCCTAAAAACTACGATATTAGTTTTTAGGGATTTTACAATATTGTATCTTAAGATAAAATATTATAGTATCTTAGCCGTGTGCAGCGCCCCTTAGTGAACTCCACTGCGGGTGACGTAACCTACGACAAACTTATTATTTGCGGTTGGTCAGTAATCGGATCTAGGGATCGAACCGCAAAATTAACTTTGTTTTTTATTGCATATACTTTTTCGGGATAAAAAGTACCCAGTGTGGTGCCCAGGATATTAAAGAATAATTATACCAAGTTTCATCGTAATCGAACCGGTAGTTTTTGCGTGATGCCTGAACAAACAGACAGACAGACAGAAAAATTTTTTTAATCACATTTTTGGGTTCTGTGTCGGTCTAGTAACACCCCCCTTTTTTTTCCGTTGGGAAATCGTCAAATGACCGCTCCCGCTCTGGGTGGAGCGGAAGGGAGTGTCAGACTCTTACTGACTAAAACCCACCCATGTTCCTTCCTTCGCCCTTTATGTTCCGGGGTAGCGGTAACCCTTTCGGACAATCCCGCTGACCCGGCAGGCTTCGGCCCTAAGGGGCCCCTCGGATTATGCTGACATCTCTTTGAGGCGCGCGTGGAACACTTACGCGCCGTCCGGAACGGGCCTGGTCCTGATCGGGCGGTGAGCTACCCATTGCTCTCCGCCCGCAGGCGCGCGCCTACGGTGGCCGGTAGTCGTCACGCGACTCCCGACGCCCGGAGCGTCTCCCGCGGCGGCTGGGACGGGAGGCTCTCTCCCTCATCCGTCCCGCCACCTCCTTCGCTAGCATGACTGCTTCGCAGAAGGAGGCGACTGCCTCCCACTCCCTCTCGCTCCGGACCATGGCTTGCACCAGGGCCGGGCGCGAGAGGCCGCCGCCGCTGCCGATCGCCTCTACGAGGACACGGCGGTGCTCCGCCCAAGCGGGGCAGACCTCCACCGTGTCCTCTGGGCGGTCCTGGCAATGGTGACACCCGGGCGTTTCCTCCCGCCTAATGATGTGCAGGAACCTCCCGAAACTTCCGTGTCCGGTGAGGACCTGCGTCAGGCGGTAGGTGAGGGCACCGTGGCGCCTCTTAGTCTCTAGCCACTCCTCAAAGAGGGGTCTTATCGCCGCTATCGCGGCGTGCCCTGCGCTGGGTTGCAACAGTCGCTCTTTCCATGTCGCCATGAGATCGAGCCGGAGATCCGTCGGCTCCGCCGTAATTTGCCGCGGGAGCGGACTTTCCCCCCGGCGTAGTGCCTCCGCGCGCCACTCATACAGGCGCGCGAGGACTATCGCCTCCAGATCCCATGGCGGCAGTCCGGCAAGGAGGCTTGCCGCCTCGCGCGAGATCGTGCGGTAGCCCCGGATGAGCCTTACGGCTACCACCTTCTGGGGCGCGTTCAGGTAGTGGGCGGCTCGCCGCCGCAGTGAACGCGCCCACAAGTAACACCCCCTCCCATTTATTTTTTTGATATTTTCAATGTACAGAATTTTCACTTCTACAGATTTATCATAAGTATAGATTTATTTACTTATTTTTGCCTATTTGATACGGATAGGTACTACTTAATTATCTACGAGTAATATTTACAAACACGAACAGTCAGACGAAACATTTTCCTAGAAATCCAGCAAATAGAAAAATAGTCTATTACATTCTCAGGGGCGGCCCCCTCACACGTCGGGCGCTCTCGTGTACAGTCTATACGTCGATCTGTAGCGACGAGTCCCACGCGCGCGCGTTCACCTGGCGCAGCGTCGAGCGCAGCGCCGCGCCCGGGCCCAGCGCCAGCGTCAGCGGGAACGACTCGCCGCGCGGCCGCGCGTACAGCGCCTGCAGCGTCTGCTCCCAGCGCACCGGCCGCGACACGTGGCGCGGCAGCTGGCGCCGCACGCCGGCCGCGTCGCGGTACGCGGCCGCGTCCACGCACGAGAACACCGCCAGGCGCGGCGCGCGCAGCTCCACCGAGCGCAGCGCCTCGCGCAGCGCCACCTCCGCGCGCGTCATCAGCGGCGTGTGGAACGCTCCCTCCACGCGCACGCGCGCCGAGCGCCGTACGCCGAACTCGCCGCCGCGCCGCTCCAGGAAGCGCAGCGCCTGCGAACAGGAAGCTCGTCGGTCACTACGTTGGCGCCCGCCCCGCGCGTCCCGGCGCCCACTGACCTCTTCGTCCCCGGCGACCACCTTGCAAGCCGGGTACAGGTAGTTGGCCACCTGGCACACGGGCGCCTGCACGCCGCGCTCGGCCGCGTGCTCGCGTGCGCGCAGCAGCGCGAAGGGCAGGTTGGCGTCCGTGGCCAGCCACACGGTCAGCATGCCGCCGGGCCGCTCGGCCGCGGCGGCGCGCATGGCGGCGGAGCGCAGCTCCACGAGGCGCAGCGCGCGCTCCAACGATAGCGCGTCGGCGAACACGAGCGCGGCGATCTCGCCGAGCGAGAAGCCGGCGGCCGCGCGCACGCGCTCCAGCGCGCCCGGCCGCTCCTCGCGCACGCGCTCCAGCGCCGCCAGTGACGTCACCAGCACGGCGGTCTGACACCGGCGCGCCAGCTCGTCTTCGGGCCCCTCGGCGCACACGCGGGCCACGTCCCACCTGTACCGGTCGGTTCGCCGTCGTTATCGAAAGGTATTGACATCCCAGGCGACCTCCTTTGTGAAATGTCGGACTGACCGACGCCGACGTCCCGCCAAGGAGATCAAAATATCAGACCCATACATTATACACTTGTGATCCATGAAATCGAGACACAAACAGCCATGCAGGTTTCAAGACCTAAACTTTAAAATAATCTTTATTTATTTTTATAAATAAATAAACTTACACCTTGTTGGGGTCAGCTTCCAGTCTAACCGGATGCAGATGAATATCAGTAATTTACCTCCACCTTGGTAAGACTGGTTGTCAGATTTTTGGCCTTCTGTCTGTCTACTCATAACAGCTGTCAAAGATCTACGAAGAAGAGCTGGGATCAACAGGCATACATGCTTTCCGAGGCACAGAGGGGGTCTTGATATGTAATGATGGTCACCCATCCAAGAACCGGTCGCGGCAAGCATAGCATAGTAATTAATTGCCGCAAATTGAATTATTATCAACATGCAACATAAAACAGCACTGCAATTTGCAAAAAAAACTTAAATCTGCGATAGGCTGCATAGGTGATAGTAATGCCTATAGATGAGTGAAGTGTGAAGTGTGCACATTTGGAATGCATTGAAATCCTACTAATATTATAAACGTGAAAGTTTGTATGGATGGCATTACATAAAATGAATACACCTTAAAACTATAAAAACAGAAAACAAAGATTATAATGCCAAAAGAGCCTCAGCTCAGCATAATGTCAGATGACAACACAAGTGTACCACCTGACGCTGATTTTCAGCTGCAACCCACGAGTGTCATACTGTTGGATGGATGTTTGTTACTCTTTCACGCAAAAACTACTGAACGGATTTGGATGAAATTTGGCTCACAGATGGTTTCTAACCTGGATTAATATATAGGATACTTTTTACACCGATATTCCCACGGGATCAAAACTTATGCGGGTGAAACCGCAGGGCGCAGCTAGTATTATAATAACTTTCACCACACATGTGTGTTAAAACTTGATTAACGAAAACAAGTTTAGTAATGTTTGATAAAATCACTAGTCAGTTGAATCCATTACCCAACTACACTGGAGGCCAACTCGTACAGCTGCTTGGCGGCGGGAATGGCCTGCAGCGCGCGGCCCATGCCCAGCTGCTGCGCGCCCTGGCCCGGGAACAGCAGCACGGTGGTGTCGCGCGGCTCCACGCGCGGCGCGTCGCGCTGTCGCGCCTGCGTGCGCGCCGCGTACGGCTGCGTGGCCCAGCGCAGCTCGGGCTCTACCGCCTCCGTCGAGGCTTCCCCGAACGAACTAGCATCGTCTAACAGGCGGCGAAGCGGAGTCTCACCCTTTGCGCCGTTAGCTTGTGACCCCTTGGAACGAGATCTCGCTAACACCCGCGGCGAGTAGACATCACGGAACACCCGAGTGATACGCTGCATTGATCTAAAATATAAACGCCTAAAAATTCTACAACTGCAATATTAAATTGGAGATTAAGATTGAATTAGGATTGAATAAGTGTCATTCAGTGCATGTGCAATATTACATTGTTTTTATTTACCAAATGGTGTAAAACCACAATTCTTTGTACGAAGTAGTAATAACGTCAACGGTAAGAAAGAGCTTTCGGCTGTTTTATATACTTTCTGAAGAGGTTACACAGTTACACTTAAAGTAATCAATGTAGCAGAAAAGAATTAAAAAAAAACCTTTGTATTAATGTTTATTGGGAGCTTGTTGAGAGTTACAAACTTATTTGAGGTTACTTTTGTGTTGTTTACACATTTTTGACCATTGACTGACTTGAGTGACTGACTGACTGCACTAGCAGTGTTGCCAACTGCTATTGTAAGAAATCCGCTAAACAAACCCTAAAATGCACTAGGGTTGTGCTAATTTTGATAAAAGAGCACCAAATAAATAAAATCAATCAATATATTTTTTTATTAACAAAAAGGAAGTTTTTATTGAGAATATTAAGTTTTTATTACAAACTTAGATCGTCGTCCGAATCAAAGTTGGAATCATGGTCTGAATTCATGGTTGCTGTGGTGGTTGTTTGAGAAGTTGAGGGACCAGGAGTTGATTCTTGGAGTTTAAACTTGTACGGACGCCAGCACATCAAGTTACTACAATCTGTAAAATTTCTTTAATAGATTTTCAACTTTATTTAAAGCATTAAGGTTCAAGGTTGATTGGGATTTGGGATTGGGTTGGGTTGGGGTTGTTTGGGTTGGGTGGCCCCTTAGGGCCGAAGCCTGCCGGGTCAGCGGGATTGTCCGAAAGGGTTACCGCTACCCCGGAACGTAAAAAGGTTGATTGGTAAAATTTGACAGTTTCGGGTGGCTTGACCTGCTGGCGTCCGTACTTCATTCAGTATACTTCATAGGTATATCAAATAGGCTTTATTATTTGTATCCGAAATCATACAAAAAAGCATTTCTGAAGTATAACAAAAATGCGCTAGTTAGGGCACTAGGCACTGTTATGGAATTTTGAACGCTAAAACATCAAGAAATGCACTAGATCTAGTGCCGAAAGCACTAAGTTGGCAACATTGTGCACCAGTACACTGCACTGACTGACAGATATTCACATTCTGGAATCTGGATCATCTGATGACTGATTGTAGAAATTGACAGTATTGTGTGTTCGGTTCAGTTTATATTTTGACAAGTACTTCCATGCATGGAATATGGAATTAGTATGTACTAGTACAGAAAATGTAATTAATAGAATGCTACGAAAGATTTTTGCCACCGGAATAACATTGACAGGGCTGGAAACGAATTTCGTAAAATTGTAGAGTATATATTTATCCTAGGCCTAAAATCTGATTCACCTCGGGCGTCTCTTCAACACCCGCATTAGTGCAAATAACAACCAAGGGTGGCGTGACGACGCACGCAACCAAACTCGACTCGACGTCAAATTCAGTGCGTAGTATATGCAGGACATTCAGATAAATCCAAAGACTTTTTTTAAATTGTATTTTTTTTCTTTGGACAAAACAGTATTCTACAAATGCATAATAATATGCGCATATGCTCTCGGTTTCACAAAATCGTCAATTCGCAAAATATACTTTTATTTAATTTAATTTAATTTAATTTATTTAAGAACATGGAGGACTTACAGCTAAAGAAGAATGAAGGGATGGATGGGGGGAGGGGGGGGGGATGATGGGTTATTAAGAATGTATTTATTGTATTGTAATATGTCTGATGGGATAAGAATTTCTTTACTTGTGTAATATTATACAACGCAATCCTTTGATGTCTTTGTATGTTGTGAACTAAAAGTTGTGTATACTCCAATAAATATTTATTTAAAAAAAAAATTGAATGATGAAATAGGTGATAAATGACATTTCCGTGTCTTTACATTTTAGAAATTGCTCTTTTTATTTTTTTTATGTGTTATAGACTAGTGTTTGACTGCGATCCCGCCTGATGGAAAGCAGTGATGCAATCGTTGATGGAAAGGGCATTAATTTATTATGAGCCTATTCACTCTAGCCTAGCTCTTTTCGGAAAGCAGATACCGAGATGTAACTTTGCGATCTCAATACCAAAACTTATTACGCACAGTTGGATATAGGACTGCTTTGTTGAGGAAAAGTGTTTTTTGTTTTTGGTATAGCACCGGCTATTTTTAACTACATTCCTAATTGAGGAACCAGTAACAACTTTCAAAATGAAACTAACTGCACTTCTATTAAATATATGTTACTACTCCGTATCGGATTTCCTAGCTGATAAATAGTTGTATCAATGTCTGTATGTTTGATGATGAACTGCATCAAGGTTTGAATGCCAAAATGGTAGAATGCAAGGATTCTTTCTTAATATTGCAAATACCTTACTGTAAATACCTACATTCTGAGCAAATAAATGAATATTTTGTTCTATTCTAAAAGCAAGCTATGTGCTTAAAAGCAAGCAATATAGCTAGCCAAAATAAAATAATTGTTTGCGTTGGTGTGGAAAGCATTGGGTGGAAACCACGATATTTTTTCAAAATACTTAAGATAGTTTATCTTAACGGTAAACTACAAATCATGGAGTTAGTAAATATCAGCTGCTATAAATAAAGTATTTTGAAAAAATATCGTGGTTTCCACAGGTACGCCACCGCCTCTATCTGAACCATGCTTAAAGTGGTTACGGGTGTATGAGACCGCCTTTACAGCTCATTTGTGGTTCAACTAGTATGTATGATAGTTATCTGTGTTCAATTTACTTGCTTGATTCATTTTCTCACACTTTCATCAACCATTAAATTTTTCAGCCAATCCATCTCTCATCCATCCATCCAGTATCTCTCGGCATTTTATCTTTATTTCGGTTAGATTATTAGTTTGTGGTATTTGATGACATAGGCGCTAAATACCGAACAATACATTACTGTTTTGGTGTAGACACGGTTATTTATTGGAATCGTTAGAAAGTTTGAGGTACGAAAGCTTTCACTATGGTGTTTTTAACCATTGTTACTGCACATATTTTAATTATTTTAACATAACGTCGATTTTCGTACGTACTAAAAATCCTCGCAATCTACTTGCTATCTTTTCGACCAAGTTTAGTTGTTTTCCAATAATATCTTGCTCAATTCACTTTCTTTTTACGTGGTCGTTGCTAAAGTAACCTAAATGAAATCAAAGTTATTATGTTTATCATGTCCACGTAAACAATGATGTTGGTAATACACAATACTCGAATTATCACATAATATTCTGGCAAATCTATAAAATACCTTAATATTCTGTTAGAGGTGTAGTTGCAGTTAAAAGTGATTTTATTAGTCTGATATTTTATAGTAATACAAACTGCGCTTTACTTCCAGTATTGAAGGATGGCACGCGGGCAGCAAAAACTTCAATCACAAGCTAAAGCTGCAGAGAAACAGTCCAAAATGAAGAAACAGCAAGGCCATAGTGCCAATGACCAGAAGAAAGCTGCACAGAAAGCCCTCGTCCATGTGTGTGCTGTCTGCAAGGTAATCATTTGTTGGAGTCATTTAACACAACAATCCATCAACGGTTGCATGCAAAATTTATGCAGATCGGACGACAAGTAGAATGCATCTTATGAATTTGTATAATTTACTTTATTTTGTAATAACACTACCATTACCACCATATCTTTAAGTGCTATTAAACAACATGCATGTGAGTAAGTTTGAAAGACTTTCGTGATGGGTTGCCAAACACTCAAGGTTCTCATATAATGGGCCTTTATAAAACTTCTGCCACACTAGTATATTGATGGTGTAATTATTCAATTCAAACTATTCAAATTCTGCTGACAAATAACTGTTGGACTGAGCCCAAGAGATACAGTACATCATAATGTCAACTTAAACGTCACCGTAAACTTTGATCAGCGGTGGGTGAAAGTTAAGTATTATTTCTAAAACAAACTTGTACTTATAATACTCAAGCTAGATATGTAATTTGATTTCAGGCGCAGATGCCTGACCCTAAGACCTACAAACAACATTTCGAGAACAAGCATCCTAAGAATGACCTCCCAGAAGATTTGAAAGCTATCTAACACTTCCAACTTGGCTGTAGATTTAACATTTATTTAACTTTTAAGAATTGTAAAATATCTTCATATTAAAACTGCATTTGTTTATTTCATTATGTTTGATGCTATGTTTTTAATGAACTAAATGGAATGAGCATATGAACTAGCATGTTTTTTCTGGTATCATGTAGTAGTCCATTGTTGGGAGTACTTTCATACTTGAGGAGTGAGACACAGTGTCCACTGTGCTTCAGTGTGCCTTGTGGCTGCTAGTGAGAGCACACGCGGCTGTATAACGTCGCTGCACGTAACTATTGTTTCCTTTTCACTTCTCTATTTTGGTACTCATGGTTGTTTAAAAAAATATTTTTATATATATTTTTAAGTATTTATTTACCTGTCAAAATGTTGCGTGTTGTTGCTGAAAGTTTACAGCATATTATTATATTGATAAGTCTTAGTGATAATAATCTTTAACCTGATAGGATTAGATAAAGATAGAAATAATTTATACCTAATTACACTATTAAAAAAAGTGAATCTTATAAGCATTTTTGTGAAATAATGATTGATTGGAAATATCTTACTTAGTTAACAAAAAAAAAGCAATATTCTACAGCTCTACTCACACCACTGTTGTCATGTCAAGCAAAAGTTGGGTAATGGTAAACAAAAAAAGTATTCACTCTAGGTACCTACGTAGGCTGACTGATATATAAATATATTATCATTATTAACATAGGTAAGTACCTATAGAGTAATAAATTTATATACCCATGTTTTGGAGCTGGACCTGTTTATGTGAGTATTATAGAACAGGTTGTAGATGAAATAGTGGCTCTCTCTGTAGACTGGCTACGCCAAACAAATCTATACAATAGGTTTTTTGTTTTCATTTTTGCGATCGCACCACCAAATTTGCAGCTGCGATCTCCGTCAAAATTGTTGGGTCATCAGTATAACTACTTTCTAACACCTAAAGTAAACTAATATTATAAAGAGAACAGATTTGATTTTTTGCGTTTATGTATGTTTATTAACTTTTTTTTTTCAATTTTATTTATTTTATTTACAATTTATATGATAACACTAAAATAACTAAATTATATCCTAAATTAACTAAAACTATTTACAAACTAAAATATAGCGTCGACAAGTTCATCCGCATCGCTGTAGGCTGGTAATGTACCCAAGACATCAGTCAGCGCCTGACGTAAATTGACGGATTTTTAGTAGCCATGTATTTAATCACGTCTAATTTGTCTATGGAGTATCTTAATTTGACAGGACTAAACTAATATATCGTCGTTGCGCCTGCCAAGTTCCATAAGTGATTATTGTAAGGTTTTGGGAAACAATAAAAAACATGTTATTGAATTGAAAATGAAAAACTCGGCAAAATTATTGATACCACAACATGGACGTTTATTTAATATATCATAAAAATACAAAAGTTGCCAAAACAATCAGTCATTTAAGGGGCTAGAATTTTTTTTAGCAAAAAAGTGCACATAACTGGTTTGCAATCGTATAAAATAATGATGGATGTGCATTATTACACATAAAAGCTTTGGCAATGTGACACTTAAGACAATTTTTAGGTTAACATTATGTGATCTTTATGTTATCATAAGTAAAAAAATACAATGAGATGAGTAGGAACTATTGGAAACTTACATTTAGTATACTTATATAGAATAATTCACAATTATTGTATTCAATATATTATGAGATCAGTGTTATACCTACTTAACTTTTAGTTATTATTTTAAGATCACACTTATTGCCATCATTATCACAGCATTATATTAAAAATAACTTTAGAAAACTAATAAAAATATCTTTAGAAAACAATTAAAAATCTCTTTAACAAAAAACAAATCAAATACTTCTATGAAAATTGTTAAACAAAATAAACTTAATTCCTAAATTGGGTAATTGAGATACACAGTTACTTACTCCTTGTAATGAAGGTTGTCATAGAATGCATGATAGTCGCGATGCATAAAAGGTTTTAAAGACTGGAGACTATCATATTTGGTTTTATCAATTTTACGGGGCTTGTTGTAAAGTCGACTAACAACAGATGATGGGTTGTTGGCACGAAGTCGCTGAGGTAGGATTTTCCATTCATCAGGATGACGTAACTTGTAAAAGATACTGCCATCTTTATATAAAAGAGCTCGTATGTCATTTACGGTCGGGTCTCCAGCTTTTTTACCTGGACGAATGGAATCAATGCAAATGTCATCCTCATAATTCTTAAAAAAAGTATAAACAACATGGTGAACGTGGTACGGTTGCTTAGGTCGTGCTTCCCTCATGCGACTAATATAATCAGTTGGTGTATATATAGGGGGACGAAACTTTTTCTCTAAAGTTGAGTGGACACTATCCACTTGCATCATTGTATGTCCCTTTTCTAAAATGATCTGTTCAATCTCCAGTCTAGTCTCCTTTGTTAATTTTAGTAAAGCTGATGACAGAACTTTATTTCTATTTTGGTAAGAACAGCCATCTGATATAATTATAATTTTTTTATAGTTTAATTGAGTCTTAATAAAATGTATCAAGCAGCTTGTAAATTCGTTAGCCGTAACACCTCCATCTCCCTCATGCCATACATACAGGTGCACATCTTTATTATTGTTAATATAAATAGACTGGTTATGAACCTGAAGTTTTTGCTTATAGTATTGAACTGACACTAGCATCTTTGGACAAAGGAGAACAGATTGGACATCGACAGTCAGGACGAGCACCTCGGGTGAGCTCATAGTGCGAGCTTCAATATGAGCGTTATAGGCTTCTTTCTTCTTTTCAATGTGCACGGCGAACTGCTCCTCTGAGATATTGCCTTCTTTTTTAGCTGTGCATACATCGCACTGGTCTTTTCTTGGCATAAAAATGGAAATCTTTTCCTCTTCCAATATTTTATTAAAGATTTTGCGACCAATATACGGTTTTCCGTTACCTTTGCACCACTCAGTGTAAACTCTAAATATATGAGATTTCGATTCAAAAGTGTCTTCTACGTAAACTCTGTTACTGCTAGAGCGACAGTAGTGACTTGGTACTTTATTAATTAAATTTAGCCATTCTTTGACAGTAGTTGATTTAATAACTTTTGCAAGAGGGTTTATTATAAATTGCCGTTTTTCATGTTTAGATCTTAAATCTTGTCCTTCTACTGTGTTATCCTGCAGCTTTTTAATCCATTCTGACAGTGTATCGCTATTTATGTTAAGGGTGCTGACAAAAAAGCTTTTACAAACCTTCACAGTTACATTCTGATCATCTGTAAAATAGTAGTCATATGCCAGTTGTCTTTGAGATGCATCTTCCGAGTTGCTCGTAGTTTTACGTCTTCTTAATACCGGACGAAGTCGAACAAGTGTTTTTAAATAAGCTTTTTTCGCATCCCATGTAGTTAAGCCCCAAAAATAATCAAATACAGCTTTCCGTTTTTGTTCCGATATCAATCCACATAAATAGCTTCTGTCAGATTTGGAAATACAAGAATGTCCACATGGCTTTTCTTTAAGATATTTTCTAGGTCTCGGTACAAGTTCATAACTTGCTTTCTCACCCGTTTCGTCACACTTCCTTTTTCTGCCTGTATATTTTTTTGCCACATACCCTTTTCAACTTATTAAACTTCCTTTGTTTGTTATTTATTTCCTCATCACTAAGCGAAATCTCAGTTTCAGATGTACTATAGAAGTCTTCATTTCTGTAAACCGTAGTATTTTTTTCTAATATTAATTCTCCTGTCTTTTCATCCAAGTAGTAATTATCTTCATTCAAGTTTTCCTCAAATAATTTCGTATCCTCTCTTAACTGGCCTGTAACTTCATCAAGAATATATCTTTTATTAATACTGTCCGAGATCCCAGGAATACCACAATCAATTTCTGGTTTATCTTTAATAAGATCTATTTCTGACTTATCTATGAAAGGATCAAGAAGTTTATCATATGTAACGTCCTTTAGTTCTTCAAATATTATACTAATTTCCATATTTTCAGACGATAAGTTTTGTACTATGTTGGAGACATTTTGTTTTTAATCTGAAGTTTGCAAGCCTTGCGTAGGATCGTAACTATTGGACATAAACAAATCAGGCACATTTAAATCTTCATTTGTATTATTATTGTGAATTCCTTTAGCTAAATTGACTAGCATCTGTCCCCGTGACGCTGGTTTGCGTGTATATGGGTTAAAAGTCATATCGCCTGAAAAAAAAATAACAAAAAGAGTAGGTAGGTACATAATTATACGTACCTAATTACCCAACAATCAAACATAATTACATTAACACAATATGCACATTCACTACGTAGCCCTCACTTTAGGGCACGTATAATACGTAAATACTCGTATAAGCGTTGTATTTGCAAACGCAGTTAGGTACCTACGCTCAAAAGTTACGTGACGTAATAACAAAAATTCTAAAACAATCACACACTCAAATACTCAGAAGCTTTTATAACTTTTATCACTTACAATATTTTTAGTTATTATAATTTTTAACACAATAAAACTATTTTTATATTGTTGTTTACACCACAACGCGCCCTCTCGACGCGCACAGTTGTGGGTGACTGAAGACGAAACGCAAATCCTTTATGTGCATTTCTGCACATACGAATTTTTCTAAACGGCCAAAATACATACGGTATTTGTCATATTTCGTTCTAAATGGAATATCACAAAAAGGATTTTATCAGCACATACAGAACGAAACGGAGATTATGTTTAGTGAAAAAACGAGAAAATGAAAAAATGCACATATGGAATTTGGCAGGCGCAGCGACGATATATCTTCTGTCCTTTTATAGAAATAGAAAGAAAAAGATGCACTGAACTTAAATTTAGTTCAGTTTGTGAACAAGGGAAACTCAAACTCAAATCATTTATTTCAACTAAGCCAGTTACAGGCACTTTTGAATTGTCAAAAGGTCGGTCAGTCCGAAAGATGAAGCTAATTGCCCTTTCCAAAGCGTAGGTACCTATGGAGAAGAACGGGCAAGAAACTCCACGGACACTTTTAAATATTGTTACAAAACATTTGATTACATCATTCGTGTTGAAATTAACCAGGTGAGAACGATGTAGAAAGACGTGCATGTAAAGGTGGATCCACACATTGCGAGGCATGCGCTCCGCACGGCGCACAACGCATGCCTCGCCAAGTGTGGACCTGTATATTCGTGGCGAGGCATGCGCTCCGCACGCGCGAGGGCGAGCCAACGTATGTCGGCAAATGCTTCAAGATCAAAGTGCCTCAGTGCGAGCATTACGTTAGGTGTGGACGTAGCCGCGCATGCACGTTCGAGGCGTGCGCCGCGTACAATATCAACGCACGCCTCGACTGCGAAAATGAAACTGCGTTTGCTCGGGCCAATCAGCGCGCAGCGCATGCTCGGGCCGATCCAACCCACACAGCAGCAGTCAAGATGGCACCATTCTCGACATTTTCCCTTCTATAAGATCCTAGAAGAGAATTAATTTTTTTTTTCAACTCGGCCACGGTTACATTTACTTCGCGATTATACGCCATACGTCTTCTCTTTTATTTTTATTAAAATAATGATTATGTTTAGGATCCCATAATAATCTATTACTTTCGTATAATAAAACTGCTTTTCTTAACATTTCTTTGTCGTTCATAATGCGCGCGTGCATCCGCAGCGAGGCGGACACAACCATCCAAACGCAACGCACTGCTCGCAATGAGCCGGCCCCACACGGCGCACAGCGAATAGCGCGTGTGCGGCGCACACGCGCTGTGCGTTGTGCGCCGTGCGGAGCGCATGCCTTGCCAAGTCTGCGCGCCTACTTGCCTCGAGCATTTGCTTCGCACGCGATGGCTCGACCCGAGCATATGTTGGTATAATTTGTCAACACGCACGCCTCAAGCCGAGGCATGCGTTGTGCGCCGTGCGGAGCGCATGCTCGCAATGTGTGGATCCACCTTTAAAAGCGCCCGTTATAGAAAACATAAAAACAATTCAGAAATTAAAATAAGCCGTGGCAGCTAAGGGTCAGTTCACACCGAGACGCGACGCGACGCGACGCTGCGCGCAAACTTTAAAAGAGTGACTTAAAATATACTTTATTTTCTACACGAAAAGGTACACATTCCATTGTGAGAGTTCAGAATACGTTGCGCGGTGCAGCGCTGCGCCTCGTGACGCCTCGCGGCGTAGCGCGACGCAGCGGTACTTCGCCGGTGCGCGCGGCGTGCGAGAGCGGCGCTGCGCAGCGCGACGCCGCGAGGCGCAGCCGAGGCCGCCGTGGCGACTTGTCTCTACTATTTCCGTCCAGACTTCGTGCAGAATTGATGCAGTATGATCGAGTGATCGAGTGATATTATAATGATAGACTGGGATCTTGTTATAATCGGACTTCTTGCAGAAGAGGAAGAGGAAGAAGAATACAAATATAAAATTAAAAAGAAAACATCACACAGGAGTATTTGGGTGCATAATTTATGGAGAAATAGATTAATTCATGGTGAATTTCATACCTTGGCTTATGACCACATTGCCACTTATCCAGAAATTTTTTATGATTATTTGAAAATGGATTACAAAAAGTTACGATCTCCATAATGCACCCGCCAAATATACGTCGTTCTCATGCGCTTGCAAATGGTAGACTGCGGGTGGACGCGGGGCGTCTAGCTGCGCCGCGCTGCGCCGCGCAACGTCGCGAGGCGCATCGTAAAATCGTTGGCAACACGACGCCGCGCGGCGCAGCTAGACGCCGCGCGGCGCAGTGGGACGTGTCTACATTCGCTACGTGCTCCCGCCCCGCCCCGCGCCACCCAATGTTTTACGTTTGTTTTTTTTTATCAAAATTTTACCTGCAGAAGTCACTGCGAAAACTATTAATCCTAGTTCCTACTATAATATTATAAACGTGAAAGTTTGTATGGATGGATGGATGTTTGTTACTCTTTCACGCAAAAACTACTGAACGGATTTGGATGAAATTTGGCACACAGATGGTTTATAACCAGGATTAACGTATAGGATACTTTTATCCCGATATTATCACGGGATCAAAACTTATGCGGATGAAACCGCGGGGCGCAGCTAGTGATACATAAAATAATGTACTGCATGTTTATAGTACTCATCATTACCCACAAAAAGTCCGCGGACCTATATTTAACATTATAGCTACAGTCACAATAACCGTTATCGTGATATTAATCCATATCCAACTAAATACATAGTTTCATAATCAAGGTTGATTATGTATACATTTAAATTCCTGTTTAAATTATTCGTATCAGACTTTTTGTTTAGAAGTTAAGATAGGTATAAAAATTCTAAAAGTAAGGAAACATCCGCGGTGAGCGAACACCCCTACTACGCTTAGAAACAGTAATTAATAAAGATTGTACCTATGGATGAATTTTCCTAAACTCCTCTTTAAAGGGAGTGGGCGTGTTGAAGTTTGAAGGGGAATGTACGAAATCCACGCGAACGACTTTGTTCGCGAATGGTATTTTAAATGGTAAAATAGAAAAAAAAACAATCCATAGAAGATCGGTTGAAAAGATGGGATTTAGATAATAGCAACAATGACTACACGCAATGCAAAAATTTAATACATAGTAGGTAAAGTCATGCGACATTCATAAAATATTTTACATGGTCACGGATATTTTAAGATAGGTTTCAGAGGCGGAGTTGTATTTCACATTTTGATCCAACGGCAGGCAGTACCGCGTGCACGTATTACATCTTCTCGTAGGTCTCGACGTGTCCGCAGGCGCAGGCGCGCGAGTACTGGTCTGCGTCCGCGTCGTATTGCTCCGCGCCGAACTCGTGCTCGTGAGCCGCGCGCGTGCGGTCGAACAGGCTCGAGCGCACGTCCATGCGCAGCGCGCGCAGGCGCCGCGCCGTGGCCGACTGCTTGCTGCGCGCGCGCGCCTCGTCGCGCCGCGCGCGCTCCTCGGCCAGCGCCTCGGGCCCGCCCCACGCCAGCCACGCGCGGGCCTCCACCTGCGCGCGCAGGTACAGGCGCATGTCGCCCAGCCGCGAGCCGTGCGGGTTGCGCCGTCGCACGAAGCGCAGCGCCGGCGGCCGCAGGTCCAGGTCGCAGTCCTTCAGCAGGTACACGCTCTTCGCCTCTGTTCGCGTGACGAGCGCGTGCGCGCCGTCGTCGTCCCTGCGGCGAACGTATCGTTAGCGGGTGACGACTGCGGCGCAGAACGTTCGTGCGACGCTCTTTACCGACCTGCACTCGTCGCACACATCGTGCCCGAACGTGTCGAAGAGGTAAGACTGAGGGAAGCGCCGGTCGCACTCTCGGCAGCTCGGGCGCTCCGCCGGGTCCTGGATGGGTGCGGGCGGCGGGCGAGCGCGCGGCGGCGGCGCGGGCGGCTCGTCGTCCAGCAGGAAGCCGCCCCCGCTGTCGGCGGGCGGCGCGGGCCGCGCGCTGGCGCCGTCCCTGCGGCACAAGGTCACTGAGCGCGCGCGGGGCGGCGCGCGCGCGGGTGCTGGGCTGCGCGATGCTCACGTGTGTCGCTGCACGAGGTGCGCGTCCCTGCGCTGGCGCGCCTGCAGCCGGTTCCGCTCGATGCGCGCGCGCTGCGCGGCCGACAGTTGTTCTTGTGTGTCGTCCACAGCGCTCTCCGCCGCCTCTGGTTCTAAGCCGTCATTTATCTCAACTGACGCCATCGATACTTTAAACCTAGATAAATACAAAAAAGCATTTCAAGTCAAAGTCAATTTTGGTGATACAACAGGTCTTACAGATATTTACAGAAACTCAAAACCTCTCCCCTTTAGGGACACTATTAATTTAACAATATTAGAAATTAAATAAAAAATTACATATGACACAATTCAACTAAATTAAAAGTCTTTAGATAGGAATATTACATTATAAACCATAAAACCTTTTTAAAAAAACAAGCTTTTATTGAAATGCACAAAAAGAAAAAAATAATCTTTTACTTTAAGACTTTACTATCAACTTATAACGTCATTACACAAGCAACAAGCTTTTACGAATACTTAAATCTCGCGACAAGTTTTTGTATTATACATATATAATTAATATATATAATTGTGTAATGACGTTATAAGTTGATAGTAAAAGTTTATGTTTTTCTTTTTAGCGCATTTCAATAAAAGCTTGTTTTTTAAAAAGGTTTTTACTTTTTAGTTATTGCTGGACACGTTTCTCAGTCTGTTCATCTAAAACTTATTCCGCCATATTGGATTTAGAGTGACTTCACTTTATTTTTCGACTTATTCACAGCAAGCCCTTTCATTTAATAACCATATTGTACGAGTGCATTAAAAATAATTAGTCCACCATCTTGGGTGTGCCACCATATTGGATTTAGAATGACGTCACACAGTTAACCATGCATTGTCATCCGAACTGAACGTGTATACAAAATTTCAGCTTTTTCAGGTAATACCTATGTAAATAAATCCCTGGACATTTCACACAGCACCATTTGTCCCAAGCTAAGCAACCTAATGCTTGTGTTATGGTAACAAGATGGCTGATAAACTACTTATATACAATTTTTTTTTTTTTTTTGTAAATACATTATACTAAAGATAGAAAAACACCCAGACTCGGAACAAATACATGTAGGTCATACAAATATTTGTTCCGTGCGGGAATCGAACCCGCGACACGCAGCGCAGCAGTCAATCGCTTAACCACTGCGCCAACCGTGCCGTGTAAAGTTTCAGCCAATTCAATTGATCAATTTTTCTATAATAATTTATATGTTATTCTTTAGATTGATATAACTTTTTTATTTATGAACTGATTAAAATAGAATTTGGGGTTCTATTTTGTTCATGAAGCCCCCCTATAGTTTTTCATATATATCGTCCATGTACAGACAGCGACCAGTTACGATTTTATTATATGTATAATTTGATGATGGTTGGTCCAACTCTCCATGGCCTACGCAACTCATAAGGAGCATAGACTATAATAACCTGGGTAGTCCCACTTTTTAATTATAGTCTATGCTATTTAGGAGTTGCGTATGCCATAGTACCTAGTGGTACTACACCAAAAAAGGAATCCACTTGCTACATCAGACATTCAGCTAAAGTTATCAATTGCTTGTCAATAAGAAGTTTGTTAAAAATAATAACCTTACCTTTCAGAATAAAAATAATTAATGTAGGTAGATAAACATTTGAGCTTAAAGTTAGAAGTTTAAAAGGGGGCTTAACTTACTAAACCGCCGAATCACTAAAAAATAATTTACTTCCGTAAAATGTTAGTGTTGTTCCTGTTCACCACATATTATTTCGGTACCACACGAAACATAATTTCCATCTAAACAGACATTATTATGTAGGAACTTCGTTCTTGGTGTTTGTAGGTACTTCTCTAGATTATATTTTGTATTCGGGGCCGATTACAAACAACACAATGCACACAAAACAACTGACCACAGAACATAATAAACGACTGACTGGCACATGGGACTTTTTATGTCAATGGTCTGACATGACATGTGCGACACGACCACAGAACATAAATACGACAAGTTTGAAGTTTTTATAAACAAAGGGGTTACCAGACCAAAAACCTATGTACCACAAACTAATTTCTAGACTAATTCTAGGTGCACACGCAGCAACTTTGGTTTAGTATCGCAAACTCTTAAGGCGTGTACCGTACGTGAGCGAGGCCTGAGCCACGCGGCCAATTTGGCCGCGGGGCAACGCGTTGGAATCGCTCGACCCACCGGTTGTCGGTCTACTTCAAACAAAGCCGCGCGGCTCTGGCTAGTGGGGTCAGGAGGCTTACCATGAGCACTTGTAGCAGGGCAGAAGTTAAACTAAACTGCTTTTTTGTACTATGATGTCTTATTAGCACCTAGTGACCTGCTAATTGACAGTTTAAGCGTTGGGTACAGTGTAGAGTGTGTTGATGGGTACTCGTAAATAATAACTCCGCAGGCTGGTAATTGAGACTTATTTTATTTTCCAAAACATCCTATTTATATACACATTGTTATTAGTACGCTTAGGCGTAGCATGTTACTCTTTAAATTCCATCGACCAATAGTGACGCGCCGTTGGGCGAGCCGCGCGCGGGGCGCGGGGCGCTGTGTTGCACACGGCACTATTCGTCGCGAAGGCATAAATATGAGTCGCGCGCCGATCGCGGTCCTTTTCACCGGACGCCGTCGTCGAGTGCAGATGAAGACTGTCTGCCGATCCGCGGGACGCGTATGTCGTCCGCGCGTCCCGAAGCGTGCAGTGAAGATACGGAGGGTGCTGGTGCTTCCGCTTGCTCTGCTTGCGCTTACAAACCGCTTCTTTCGAAGCGAACGTATGCGGCACGGCGTTGTGATCACGCTCGTGCCCCATCGATGTTTCTTTAATAAGAGCTCTTACGTACTCGTCTTTTTCAAGATGATTGCTTCAATGTTTCTTGCGGACTTGTCAAAAACGTGATCAGCGGTGGTATGTCGTAACTGGTTCGGTGGTACGTGGTAACTGGTTTGGTGGTATGAGGTAACTGGTTCGGTGGTATGGTAATTGGTTCGGTGGTATGGTACTGTGTCACTACAACAGCAACAAAACGTATATTGAACGTATGTAACGTCAAAATAAACCATCTTCGACAAGGCTCAGTTGCCAAAGAAGAAAAAAAAAAACATCTTGAATAAGTTACTAATATACGAGCTTTTTCAACATTGTTTTGTAAGTCTGGGGGCTTACTATGACCTTTTAAGAAAACGTTCAATTTTCATTCAGTTCAGAAGCAGGCCTAATTTAGTCCTGCTAATAATCGTAATAAGAGGGTAATAAAAGTGAACAACTATTGAACGAAGTTCACCGAAGTTGAATGGTAAAGCTTGTCTGTGGCCCGCTGTAATGCCATTGCCTTTTTAATTGAACGATGCCTGTTCAAAAATTTAAATCTAAGGTTTTTAGAAAATTGTTGGGGTCAGTAGGGTAGATGAATCAAAACAAAGTTGCAGAATAATAGCCCTTTTATTTTGGCAAAGATCCTTCCTTACATTGCATTTTTTGGGAAGACAATTCGTTGCTAGGCTCACCTTCATAACATAATTTAGTGGACCAATCGGAGGACACTGATTTCCAAAGCTTAAAAACTATCTACGACATTGATCCACGACGAACGCGCGTGTCGCTCTCTCGCTCTGACGCGTGCGCAACGTATAGCGTTGTCTCATATAAACGCATACTATAAATCTGTGCCTCCTGTGATAAGTGATACAAGTGAAAAAACGTCATTTTACAGGACAGCAAAAACAAGATTTTAAAAAATCTAGTTCGTTAATTAAGTGGGCTAGGTAAAATATCAGTGCACTCTTTTGTAGAACAAAACATTTTCTTTCTCTATATAATTTAGATTTTTTGATAGATATTTAATTTTGGAAGTAATTCATGAAAAACCTGCGACTTGTAACTTTTACTTAGTTTTTATGTGCTAAAATTAAGTTATTAATGATACTTGTACAGTTATATTACGTTGCACCAAGCTTGCACCAATAAATTGTCTTAGTGTAAACTGATATACATCAAGTTAAAACGTCTAATAACTCATTAGAATAATGATTCTAGCAAAATGTGCTAAAACAAAAGATGAAGATATAACCCTTAAGATTTATTTTTTTTACTTATCAGTCACCTCTTTACATATTTTAGTTGAACTGTATCAATTTACTAAAATCCTAGTCTTTCAGAAGATATGTTAAATGATGCAAGTCAAGATGTACCCCTCAAAAAAAAAAGATAGTGATATGTGTAAATAAATACAAGTTTTAGAAAAATAAAAATCAACGTTTATTAACCTAAAAATACAGTCGTTAAGGCACATTTTTATCAAAATTCTTATACAACTAAATGGAGATCAAATCATCACAATCTGACAATACGATTGTAACTAGGTATTCTCAAAAGGAACATATCATAAACAAAAGTTTGAAACTTAAAACTAAGTAATGGCACAGATCAGTTTTGATGAGCTATCACAGCAAGCAATTGACCTACTCAGTGTAATACAAAGTATCACAATAAAGTTTTAATCTATAAAAAAAACAAAACTTTAAACTTTCTTTAGAGGTAGATAATCTCACATAGTTTTTAAAAGTACAATAATTAAATCAAAAACCTCTAATAAAACCTAAAAACCTTTTAAATGTCCACCTGTAGGTAGACTAACATTGTAAAGAAAAAAAATAGTCTTTCCGTCTATTAATGAAACTATTCATCATCGGAATCATTATCATTATCTGGTGGACTGTCTTTGACATCACTTTTGCAGCTCAGACCTCTGTAAAACTCATGGGTACTCTCATGAATAAAACATAATAAACTTAATAGATCCTTCTTCTTCTCAGTTGAAATAGGAAGTTTGGAGTGGTAAGCTTTCGGTACCGTATTAATCGTGATCATATCATAACTTTTTCCACGTTTAGAACAATCCATGGTCATGTACTCAACACCACTGAACGCTTTTTTGTAAAAAAAACGAGACATGTTTTCTTTGGTAAAAAGAACAGATCTAACGTTCGACCACAAAAACTTTTCATTGGCTGTATCCGTTTTCCGAAAGGTAAAACATTGCTTTGCAAAAATGTTGAAATCATAAAACATTTCACATATCATTTCGATAACATTAAACTTAGCTATTTTGTTTGATGCTGTACGCACTAATTGAACACAATTCATCAGTATTGCAAATATATTCATCACTGCTAGAAGATCCAAAATCACCATCATCAGATGATTCTGAAATTCTCAAATCATCGAGTAGATTTTTTGAAGAATTTTCTTGAGTCTTGTTCGTCTTATTATTATTGAAAACTGTTTCCGCAACAATTGTAGGGTTCCGCGATTCTTCAACTGGTTATTTTCCTTCTTGCGTCTCTATTGACTCGTTACCTTCTTCCTGGATATCATTAGGTTCTTCTTTTTCAGTGACCGTTTCTGCAACTACTGGACCTCGGTGCCATGACCCGTCAACCGTTTTGCTTGTTTCTTGCTCCTCTCTTGATTCGCAGCCATTTTCCTGGGTATCAAAATGTTTTTCTTCAATATCCGATTTAGTAGCCAATTTCATTATTTTATCAATTCGAGATTTAAGCTGAAAAAAAAAAAATAAAGAGTAAGAAAACCATAGGTATTCTTTAAATAATATCATATAATAAAATTAAATGTCTAGATTTATTACAACGAGGGAAAATTACTTTGACCTCCTACTTAAAAACAATACTTACAACTTAGCAACATAATATTTTATTGTGTCAACTTTTCGTTATTTGGTGTAAGGTGATTTAATTCAATACAATAACAAAAATCTCAATATTATTGAATTTCGTGTAAAATGATACATCTATCAACTCAGGGCTCTGAACCGGTTTAAAAAGAGCGGTTAATTTCGATTAAATACCGGTAAATATATCGTTCCTTCATTAACCGGTTAAACAAGTGAACTGTTCTTATGTAACCCAAATGATAAAGGTTACCGGTTACATAAGCACAAACGGTTTTGACACCCAAATTAACCGGTTAATTCCAAAATTCGTAAATATTTTTCGTCTACTTTTTTAACACTTCCAACAAGTTATAGTGACATTAGTACCCCAGAAAACATTAGGAAAAAAAATGTTTGATCTGAGGACGTCAAATACAACCGTAGAACTTAAATGGTGCGGGTAGATTCATGTTTCGACTTGTTAGTTCTTTGCGCGCCCGCAAACAAAGCGTCGAGCAAACCTACGCCAGTTGCTACTCACTCCTCGTTCATTGCGTTTGGTTTGGATAATTCGTAAACTCAAAGCGGAGATATAACTATTTTCTTTATTTCAACTAAGTATGTACACATAAATTACATTTTTAAATATTATTATAAACAAAAAGATAAAAAAAAAAACATTTAAAAATATAAAAAAATAATAGTTTAACAGGGTGTAAAGTTCAGTCATCCTCCATAGAAAAGGGAGAATCCTCCGACCAGACGAGTGTTGTGTCTGGCGGGCAATTGCCCAACGATTGATGTTGGGAAATTGTATCTATGCTAATTGCGCGGTAAACGTCAGTATGACGCATTGTTTGCATGTGGCGTTGTAGATACCGCTACATCACTCCTCTCTGAAGACCGGAGGTCGATAGTGGGCTGAGTCTTTGTGTCTTGCGATGCTTGCCGGGCCAGTTGAGGTTCCAGTGAGTCGAAACCGGTTGCCGCATAGTTCACGGTGAGTCGGAACTGTCTGCGGAGATGAGATGTCCCCAGTGAGTCGGGGTGGCGCTTAGTTCACGGTGAGTCGGAACTGTGCGAAGATGTCCCCAGTGAGTCGGGGTGGCGCTGCGTTATACTCCAGTGCGTCGGATGTACAGCGCCGGGCTGAGGCTGGCTGCTGCGTCGACCAGGAGAGGAAGCTCTTCTTGTTGACCGGCCGAAAGTGCAGTATGTTGTGCCGAGATTGCTGATGAGGCTAAGGGTGATGACCAGGCATGTGCGGTCGCTGCATGCTCGTGGTCAGAATACCCGTTGGAGCCGTGGATGCTGGCTGGCTGGGTGACTCGCCGCTAAAGCTTGCGGGAGTGATGATGACGTCACGCTGAAGTATTTGCACGAAGGCTGCACTGACGCTCACGTCGGGGTCACCAGTTTAGAGGTATGGGGAACAGGGTGTAAAATTCACTCATCCTCCATAGAAAAGGGAGGATCCTCCGACCAGACGAGTGTTGTGTCTGGCGGGCAATTGCCCAACGATTGATGTTGGGAAATTGTATCTATGCTAATTGCGCGGTAAACTCTGCTTGCGAGATGCAAGATTTGCGTGACGTCAGTATGACGCATTGTTCGCATGTGGCGTTGTAGATACCGCTACAGTAGCCTACCGGTATCGGGAACAGGGTCCAAGCTACCGGCGGTCAGGGCTCCAGAGAGAGGAACCTCCTGACAATGCGAGCCGTGTCCAGAAGTACCGCTCTCTGAATCAAGCCCTTGATCCAGCTGCCCAACGAGAGCCTCCTCAGGTGTTAGTCGAGGCTCTTGGCTATCAACCCATTGGCTGACACGACTATCGGCACAATGATTGCTGAGTCCACATGCCACATGTCGTCAACCACGCGAGCCAAGTCAAGATACTTGATTTGTTTATTTTTGGACGTTTATGTCAACAATCATTGCGCGCCGTGATCGATCCACCACCACTATATCAGGCTTATTGGCAACAATAGTCCTGTCAGTGATGATGGATCGATCCCAGTACAATGTGATATTTCCATTTTCGAGAACTGGGTCGGGCACATACCTGTAGTACGGCACCTCAGATTCCACAAGGCTGTATTTCAGAGCAAGTTGCTGATGGATTATCCTGGCTACAAGGTTGTGTCTATGCAAGTACTCTCCGTTAGCTAGACGAGAACACCCGGAGATAATATGCCTGATTGGTTCTCCCGGCCGGTGGCATGCCCGACAGATGTCAACCGTGCCGTTTTTCACAATAAATCTCCGGATATTGTTTGTCATCATAACTTCGACCATAATTGCACAGACAAAACCTTCGGTTTCTCCAAAGAGGTCACCGAAACGCAGCCAGGCTACGGACGCTAGTAGATCTACATCGGGTCCATGTAGGGCCCGGTAAAAGCGTCCGTGAAGCTCCTTACTCTGCCACACTTCCATGCGATCATTAGTATCAAACACTACTGGCTTGCGCCAGTTCTGATTAGCCAAGAAGAGCGGGGTGAGGCACTTGTCCACTTCGACCACATCTCGATGCATCCTCACGTCGGTTTCTAGGAAATATTCCCTGAGACTGCATATCTCGCGATTGTGAAGAGTCTTAGCGTTTAAAAAGCCTCGACCTCCACATTTTCGCGGGATATACAGCCTTATTACCAATGACCGTGGGTGATGCATTCGATTTGCAGTCATCAGTGTACGGACCCTTCTATCCAGGGCCTCGAGTTCGGTCTGAGTCCATTTGAGTATGCCGAAAGAGTACATCAAAACCGGCATGACCCAACTATTGAAGGCACGCACCTTGTTTCCGCCTGATAAAAGACTATTAAATACTTTTTTCAGGCGACCAAAGAAGCGCTCCTTCAACGATTGTTTCATGTCAGTAACATTGATGCCCAATGCTTCCGACATACCCAAATACTTATAGGTTTTGGCTGCGAAGAGGGCTTTAAAGTTTGTGGAGTCCGAGAGTTGGGTTCTCACGGATTCCACAATCTCCCCTCGCTTTACATGCATGACCGCACATTTGTCCACACCAAATTCCATCCTGATGGCACTACTGAAAGTTTCAGTAATTTTCAGTAGCTTCATCAAAATTTTGGGGGCAGAGTTCTATTTAAATCGTCCATGTAGAGGAGGTGAGATATAATCTAACCATCTCTCCTCAGCCGATAGCCTAGACCTGAATCTTCCAGCAGCGTGCTTAGAGGATTCAAGGTTAAGCAGAACCAAAGCGGACTCAAACTGTCGCCCTGGAATATGCCTCGCTCAATCCTTATCGGCTCGCTATTCCTCTGGATATTTCGACATCCTGGATAGCGAAGGACTGTCCTCCATTGCCCCATACACGTCATTAGGAAGGTACGCAGAGTTGTATCTACTTTATACTCATGTTTGGTTTTAACAAAGACGGAGATGAAGGGCGCTCCAAATCGTCATCTTAGGGCGCTCCAAATCGTCATCTTCTGATTCTAAAGGAAATGGTTATTTGCTTCGCTTTAATCCTGGAAAGAATAAGTAAATTAAGTAAAGAAAAGACGAAAGCTAGTTAAAATGAAGTCAACATTATTAATTCAAATAAAACTCGAGGTGAGTTGTTCTTCACCATTCTTTGCCTATTTACAGTCCTTGTATCAACTGAGGAGTGATTTTTCAAAAGGCCTTATTTCCAGCAGAGCCAAATTTTCAGTAGAGCCAAATATCTGTGAGATATGCAAAGGTTGTACTATAACTTTTGAAAGTAGTCAAAATAAGTGTGCATTAGTTGTTCTGAACATATGGCATTTAAAAAAAATAGTTTTATATACTTGTATTGTTTTTATCTTAAATTAAATTTTGGAAATATGACCTTTTGTTTGCTACAACAGGAAATAAGGCCTTTTGTATAAAGTGAATAGGAAATATGCCCCTTTGTTGCACACCAATTTGGAAATAAGGCTTTTTGTACAATTCAGAATGAGTAGGTTAGGTAAAAAACAACTAGATAGCGGTGTTACTTAAAATATTAAAGAATGTTATTAGGAAATAAATTGTTTATTCACAAAATGAGACCATAACAAATTTAAATTCTAAGGTTCAACAAATCATCTGGTTCATTGCATTCACATGCCATTGTAGGATCATGCAGGTCATGCTCATCTTCCTGCAAAGTGCTTAGAACATCATCTAAAATATTTTTATACCAGCCCAGATTATCCATGTTTCTCCAGTCATCTCCAAATTGTTTTTTTAGTAGATTATCCACGTCATTCTTTTTCTTTGCTGAAAGAGGTATCAGCGCATGTGGTAATGTCGAAATTTCTGAAGGAATTCTTTTACCATGTTTTAATAGAGAAACTGACTCTTCAGAACCAGACTGAAATCTGTAATGTTCATATCCAGTCACTTTGCAGCTCAATACTTTCCCTGTTCTACTGTTCACGCTCTTTTTAATGAAAATCTTTTTTAAGGACTGTATTCTATCAACTTTTTTAAAATTAACAGACAATTCTTTTATATCTTTGAACACCATTGCCCACCTAATGTCTGTACATCTCCATGCTTGCTAATTTTTTCAATATATTCCTGTTTTTCCGTTATCACAGCACACCTTCGCAAATCTTTTTCGATTCTACCAAAAACTCTATCAGCTGGTAGAAAGCTGTGACCACGGACTGGGTAACATAGCTGAATGTCTCTTAAATTTATTGGTGATTTAGAATACAGCCAATGCATTAGAATGTGTATTATGAAGCTATTTTTGTTCTGCCCCCCACATCCGTCGCAGAATAACCTGAGTACAGTAACATTGTCAGGAATATTAAGGTTATTTAAATAGCAATAAAGCGCTGAACCAATCTCTGTAGCTCCGCGGTTAGCTTCAGTCTCATCCCACACATAAGAAATATGCCGTTTTGTATGAAATTTCTTAACACGGTTAAAAAACAAGCAGGAAATACGGCGTTTTGTTAATTTTCACACTGCCTGTCTACCTACGGGTGGAAATGTGCCAGTTTGTTTGACATTCTACTGTTGATGCGCCTTTTACTATAGGAAATAAGGCGTTCTGAACTAAGCAAATGCCAGTTCCAGTTGCGATTTTGACTAGACTTCACGATTCCGTCGAAATCTACATCAAAGTAAAAAATGGAAATAAGGCCTTTTGAAAAATCACTCCTCAACTGCAGTACGAAGTTACGAAATTTGGTGAAGGAAGACGGTGGCGGCGACGTTGCGAACTTGCATGCGTTTTGATGCGACTATTTTGTAACTAAATGACATCGCAACGTACAGACACCGTGCTTGCGAGTGTGGCGGGGGCGGGGGGGTTCAAGTTTGGTTTTAACCGGTTAATTTTAACGATCAAAACCAAAATTCATGAAAAACCGGTTTCCCGCTAAAACCGGTAAAAACCGGTAAAGTGCAAACCTTAACCTAAATCGATTTCGGTTTGGGGTCAATGACCGTAACCGGTTAAGAATTTGAACCGGTTTCCGAGCCCTGTATCAACTTACGCATCGATCCATGGCGCATTCGGACGTGAACACACTCCATTACAGTCGCAGCGACACTGTGCGGAGCGCACGAGTGAGCTAATACGGCTCTACGTCCCGCGCACCTCCGATTACCTCCTCGAACCCCCGCCACCTGCACTTGTATCATTTAGCACATTTATTATTTTGTACCATGTTTTTACAATTGGTTGGAATTTTAGATACAACTACATTTATATCTTTTTACACATAAAAAACAGATTTGTGTAGAATGATTTAAGTCAAGTTGTATCACTTTTCACAAAAAAGAGCATACCTTACATTCAGATTTGTAGATACATGTCGATTTGTATCCTAGAGGCATATCGAAAGAATTAGTTTTAGTTTTATATTACTCTAGTCACATCAAAATTCACGATAAATGAACTGAAAAATAAAATGTGAAGTTAAATACAATAGCATTTAAATCACGAAGCACGAAAAATTGTGTGTTAAGTGACCGGTTTTGGGGTTACATCTTGACAAATATCGATTGTAACGAATTTTTTGCCAAAATCCCTATAGTTGTATCACTTTGCACAAAATTATCTCCGAAACTATAGCAGATAGAAGAACGTGAGTTAGACCAAAAAAGACGTATTTTTTTTTTGATAATGCTCATGTGAAAATCACAAAAAGGGTACAACTCGAGTTATATCACTTATCACAGGAGGCACAGAAATATTTTCGGCGCTGGCGCATCTCGTTAGTACGTATTTGCTTCCGAGGCCGGTATGTCGTCTGTTGGTGCGGCGAATGTTTGCATGTGGCGTAAGTATATGGATACGCGAGTCCCACATCACTCCCCCAGGGCTGTAGCTAGAGTCGAATTTGAGGTAGGGCAGCATTGGTTACAGGTAGGGCAGAAGTAAAAAAATTATCATAATTGATCTGCCCTCGAAGCACGGGCTCCTAAATCAATCACCATGTATATCATTGACCTCTAGGTCAGTGATGTACATTCAATAGCAATTCGTAGACAAATAATTTCTGTGACAGAGCATGAGCATGGATATAAGAACTATTAAATCCTCAATGATGAAGAACAAGCGAACAAGATGGTTGAACTTCCAGATTTGGATGTAGAGATCCACGTCTGAGTGAGAGTGAGGTAATAATTAATTGTTGGGTGATACGAGTAAATAGATACGACCAAAAATACCATTTAGATCATATTTTTTCTGCAAACTTACATATTATAATAATTAACATAATACATAAATAACTACCTATGCACAAAAAAAAATAGGGCGCTGGTATGTGCCTTGGACTCGCAGCTCAAGAATTTCTTCGAAAGCAGCGAGGATCTCGTTGATTCACACTCGATCCTGTATTGCGCGGCTGTGGCGGCATGTCGTTTAGCTAACGTCAAGTTTCCAAATTGTGACGGAGCGGCTCGACCAAAACCAGCCGTACCAGCCTGGCAGTACAGGATCGAGCGTCGTATCGATGGGGCCAGGGTACTCATCGGCAAACTATACTGCTTCAGGGAGGGCAATACACGACCACGAGTGATGCGCTTTGTAAGACAGGCATTTTCGGGGACTGGAATCAGCCCTCGGGAATACATGTCCAATGTCACAGAGCGCATCGACTTCCTGAAGCAGAAAGTTTGTGCATGGGCGAGCCGTATTCGGCGGTATAAGCGGCGGGTTGATCGGTACACGCAGAATCGCATGTTCCAGAGCGATGAGAGGTGGGTATATAGAGCTTGGGAGCGACCTGAACAAAACGTGACGGACGTGTGCCGCCCGGATGATGCCAACACGAATGCATTCTGGCGCAGCATCTGGTCGGTGCCTGTCTATCACGCTGAGGGTGGCTGGATGCAGGATATCGAGCGAGTGTGTGGAACTATACCAGAAATTGAACCAGTCATAATTACGCCATTAGACGTAGCCAGAGCAGTCCGTCCGTTACCGAATTGGAAATCACCGGGACCGGACGGACTGACACAGTTGTTTGACATCTCAAGTCCAGTCATCCTTAGAGTCTGGGTCGCTACCGCAGTTTCTAACAACAGGCGTTACCCACCTGCTTCATAAGTCAGGTAGTCCCGCGGAACCCAAGAATTATAGACCAATCACATGTTTGTCGACGGTTTATAAACTTCTTACATCCATTTTGAGAGCAAAAATTAATACGCACATTGACAATAACTCGATTACGTCTGCCTCTCAAAATGGATGTAGGAATGGGTCCCGCGGTACTAAGGAGCTACTCCTCATCGACATGGCCATTAGCCAACAGGTTCGTCGATCCCGCAAGGATCTGTCGACATGCTGGATAGACTATAACAAGGCCTATGACTCGGTGCCACATGCGTGGCTCATGAGGGTACTGGAATTGTACAAGATCGATGCAACTTTACGCACCTTCCTTGAGTCGTGCATGGGGCAATGGAGGACGGTCCTTCGATATCCGGGGTGTCGACAGATCCAGGGGAATGATGAGCCTGTATGGATCAAACGGGGAATATTTCAGGGCGACAGTTTAAGTCCACTTTGGTTCTGCTTGGCCCTGAATCCTCTAAGCACATTGCTGGAGAATTCAGGTCTAGGCTATTGGTTGAAGAGAGGTGGTCAGGTCATATCTCACCTCCTCTACATGGATGATTTGAAACTCTTTGCCCCCAATAAATTACGTTGGGATAATAATGGGATAATAAATTAAATGTCGTAATTGAATTTGGTGGTTTACTTGAAGGATATTCTCACAACATGATGCTTACAAGAAGTAAGGTTTCAATAGGTTATGGGCCCAGAAGGGCAAATTGAATGTTGTGAGAAAGAAGAAGAGAAGAGCCTGAAGTCTTGGAGTAAAAGCTAAAATTATTTGAAAAGAAATTATCTAAAAAATTCGCTGAAAATGACTGATGATCTGAAATTGTCCAAACTGACAAACGAGTCAGAATATATCTTATGGAAACAAAAGCTAATTTTATTTTTGACAGTTAAAGAACTGGATTCTGTTTTGGAGGACGACGCAAAATCCAAGAAAGATTTTGCTAAAAAAGATGCTAAAGCGAAATTACTAATTATATGCGCTATTAGCGAAAAATACATGGTCTATGCAATTAATTGCAAAACAACCAAGGAAATTTTGGACAAATTCGATTTATTGTTTCTGGGACATCAAGATACTCAGATTTCACGATTACTAGAGGAATATTTTAAATTTAAGTTCGAAAATAATGATTTAATGACGGACATAGCAGAAATAGAAAATAAAGCGATGAGGCTAAGAAATTTAGGATACAATTTTGATGACAAACAAATTATGACAAAAATTCTTTCAAATTTACCGGACAAATTATATCTTTTTAGAACAGCATGGGAATCTACATCATCAGCAGATAAAAATTTAATTAACTTAATATCGAGACTAAATCTGGAAATAAGGATGAGACAAGAATATACAGAACGAGTTGAAGAACAAAAACCTACAACATCAACATCTGCTAAGTATGACAATGAACATCATACAGAAAATAGTTTCCATGTAAGGAGTTGCTTTAAATGCGGGAAGAAGGGACACATTGCAAGATTCTGCAGAACAGTGAATGGTGACGGTAAAGCTAGTGACAACATAGCTCAGTGTCATAAATGCATGAAGAGTGGACACAGACATGCAGATTGCAACAAAAAGTTTAATTGTGTAAACTGTAAGGATGACACACATTTCACAAAGTTCTGCCTAAAGCAAACTGTAAGTAACTTCTATGCAAATAGTAGTGCAGAAGCAGAGGTCGAATTTATAATTGATTCAGCAGCAGTCATATTGTGACATCCGATAGTTATCTTAAAGATACGAAGAAGATTAATTATAATATTATGACTGCAGATATATACCACCAATGAAGAATATTCACCATGTCAACACTATGGGCAACATTTATACTAAAAATATTACTTTCAAAGATGTTTTATGTGTTCCCCAACTCAAGAAGAACTTAATATCTGTATCTAGATTAGCTGATGATAATTATTTATTAAAATTTTTCAGAACGAGTTGTCATATCGAAAGTGAGGGCTCTGAATGCATAGAGGTTGGTGAACTGAAGCAGGACGGTCTGTATTATTTGAATGTTAATACAAAGCCAGTATGTTCAAACATTTTTCAAATAAATGCTGATTTCTGGCATCGTGCATTAGGTCATGTACCTATTAACAGGACAAAGGATCTTGTTCGTGGTATAGATAGAGGCCTGGTAAAGGAGATTGACATCTGCGAAGTCTGCACACAGTCAAAATTATGTAGAAAACCTTTTAAAACAAATAGACACAGAGCTAGTAAGCCATTAGAAATTATTCATAGTGATATTTGTGGTCCTATTGAAACAGAAACATGGGATGGTTACAAATATTTTATTACGTTCTTGGATGATTATACTCATTTTGTTAAAGTTTTTCTAATCAAAAATAAAAACGAGGCGTTTTCTAAAATAGTTAATTATATTAATTTGGCGGAAAATCATTTGAAAACAACAGTTAAAACATTCAGATGTGATAATGGGGGTGAATATACTAGCAAACAATTTAAAATGTATTGTAGTAACAAAGGTATTAATATTGATTACACTATTTCCTATACTCCTCAGCTGAATGGTAAAGCTGAACGATTAAACAGGTCATTAATGGAACGAACAAGAGCGTTGCTTTTTGATATGCAGCTACCACATGTATTATGGGGTGAAGCCGTTTTAACTTCTGCTTATTTATTGAACAGGAGTGCAAATACAATAAATGTTAAAACACCAGCTGAAATGTGGTTTAATAGAATACCTAATTTAAAACATTTAAATATTTTTGGATCTTTAGCATATTATAAAAATAATTTTCAGTTACATAAACTTGACTCCAGGAGTAGCAAAGGGCTCTTAGTAGGGTTTACTAACAATGGTTATAAGATATGGGATCCTTCAAGTTTTAGAATTGTTTATTCGAGAGATGTGGTGTTTAATAATAATAAGAGTGATGTTGCAGATTATTTGGAAATGTGTAATTGTAGAGTGAAACAGTGTGATTTAGAAAATTTATTTAAACAGGTTAGTGTCGATATTGGTGGTGATGGTTTTCGTGGTGAAGGTGGTGATGATTTTTGTGATGATAGTGGTGATGGAGCTGTTGGTGATAAAGTAGTTTTTGGAAATAGAGCTGAAGGCAGTGATGAAGATGCTGAGGTTTTTGAAGGCAGTATTGAAGATGTTATAGTTGGAGTTAGTGGTGAAGATGTTGTAGTTGGAGTTAGTGGTGAAGATGTTGAAGTTAGAGGAGTTGGTGTTGAAGATAATGAGATTTTTGAAGATAGTGTTGAAGACATTGGAGTTGGTGTTGAAGAAAATAATAGTTTGAGAGGGGAAGTTAGAGATGATACAGTAGTTGAAATTAGTGATGAGTTTGAGGATGCAATTGAACCAGTTATTAATGATGGATTGCGGATTTTACCGAATAGAGAAAGGAAATTGCCATCTAGGCTGAAAGATTATGATTTGGAGACTTCGTTTTTGACTTATACAGATGTTTTTAATAGTTTTGATAAAGATTTATGGAAACGAGCAATGAATGAGGAAAAAGATTCCTTAGAGAGAAACAAGACTTGGGAAATCGTTAACAAGTGTGAAGCAAAAAATAGGAAAATAATTTCGAGTAAATGGATATTTACTATAAAGCCTGGTGGAAGATATAAGGCTAGATTAGTGGCGAGAGGTTTTCTACAAAAATACAATATTGATTATAAGGAGACATATAGTCCGGTGGTAAATACTACTAGTGTTAGGTTGTTGTTGGCGATTGCAGCTCAAAAGGGTTACAAAATTAAGCAATTTGATGTAAAGACAGCATTTTTATATGGAGAATTAAATGAAGATATTTTTATGGAAATACCTTTAGGATATGATATAAAAGATAAAGAGAATAAAGTATGTAAATTAAAGAAGAGTTTGTATGGATTGAAACAAGCACCACTTATGTGGAATAAGAGATTAACGGAGTTTTTGAAAAAAATGGGTTTTTTACAATTAAAATCAGATCCATGTGTGTTTATAAATAAAGATAAAGAAATATATTTGGCTATTTATGTAGATGATGGTATTTTAATTGGTGAAAATGAGATTGATTTAAATGAAATAATTAATAAATTAGAAACAGAATTTGAAATGCGGAAATTTGATAAGACTGAAAAGTTTATAGGGTTTGATGTTAAAGTAGAACGGAACTCTATTAAGATTTATCAGGAAAGTTATATAAATCAAATTTTGGAAAAGTTTAAATATGAAAGCTTAAAAGATAGTAGTCATCCAGATATTTTAGTCGATACACATCAAGAGGGGAAAGTGGGAGTTGATGATGTGCATCGATATAGACAATTGATTGGTTCATTATTATATTTGGTTAATAAAACAAGACTAGATCTAGCTTTTCATGTTGGTTATTGTAGTAGACATCAAGAACATCCTAACTTGAATGATTTTACAAATATTAAGAACCTTTTTAGATATATTAAAAATACAGTCAGCAGTGGTATACAGTATGTTCGTGGTAACGATTTAACGTTAAAAGCGTATTGTGATGCAGACTTTGCAGGTGATCCTGATACTAGAAAAAGTACGACTGGCTTTGTTATATTTTATGGTGGTGGTCCAATTCATTGGTGTTCACGTAAACAGTCGGTCACTGCTCTTTCCAGTACTGAGGCTGAATATATTTCTGCAGCCGAATGTATTAAAGACCTATTATACATTCAGAGTTTGATCTACGAGTTGACAAATAAGTTACCAAAAACACAGTTGTTTGTTGATAATCAATCGGCTATAGTATTGATTAAAAATGGAATTTTGAATAGAAGAAGCAAACATATTGATGTTAAGTATCATTTCATTAAGGAAAAAATAGATAAGAATTTGTTGGAAATTCATTATTGTTCGACTAAAAATAATTTGGCAGATATATTAACTAAGCCACTGGACAGAACAAAGTTTTTGAGATTGAGACAGTGTATAGTGAGTGATACGTAAAGGACATTCTGTAATGTGATGAGTTATGTAGGTTTATTAGAATATAAGGTTGTTTGAGAATTAATTTGAAAGTTTTAGTGTTTAAGTTAGTTAAGTAAGGTGTTTAGATTAATTAACTCAAAAGTTTGTTTGTTGTATTTAGTTAAGTTGGGTGGGTTAATTAAGCTGGGTTTTTAAATGAGTTGATGGGAGTTAGATAAGAGATGTTATTCTAATTGTAATAAACATAAAATTCAGAGGGGATGTTGTAATATTAGCTTAATAGAATTTTATGTCTATGAGTTACTGGCAGGTTTTGTGTCTATGGTAGTTAAAAAGATTATGTGGTTAAGTTTGATTTTGAGTAGATTGAAGAAGTGAGTCGTGTGAGACTCATGGAGATTTTGGTTTGAGTACAGTGTTTAAGTTTTGAGTGTGTATTTTGATAAAGTGTATATTGGGATAATAATGGGATAATAAATTAAATGTCGTAATTGAATTTGGTGGTTTACTTGAAGGATATTCTCACAACATGATGCTTACAAGAAGTAAGGTTTCAATATAGGATGGAATTTGGTGTGGACAAATGTGCGGTCATGCATGTAAAGCGAGGGGAGATTATGGAATCCGAGGGAATTCAACTCTCGGATTCCATACACCTTAGATCCCTCTCCTCATCCGAAAGCTATAAGTATTTGGGTATGTCGGAAGCATTAGGCATCAACGTTGCTGACATGAAGCAAAAGTTGAGGGAGCGCTTCTTTGGTCGCTTGAAGAAGGTGTTAATTAGCCTTCTTTCAGGCGGAAACAAAGTGCGCGCTTTCAACAGTTGGGTCATGCCGGTCTTGATGTACTCTTTCGGCATACTCAAATGGACTCAGACCGAACTCGATGCCCTGGATAGAAGGGTCCGTACACTACTGACCGCAAACCGGATGCATCACCCACGATCATCAGTGATGAGATTGTACATCCCGCGGAAATGCGGGGGTTGAGGCTTTTTAAACGCGAAGACCCTCCACAACCCAGAGGTGTGCAATCTCAGAGAATATTTATTAAAAGCCGAAGTGGGTATGCACCGTGATGTGGTTGCAGTGGACAAGGGACTCACCCCGCTCTCCATGGCTAAAGAGAACTGGCGCAAACAATTAATACTTATTACCGATGACCGCAAGGAGGTATGGCAAAGCGAGGAGCTTCACGAGCGCTTCTATCGGGCTCTTCATGAGCCCGGTGTAGACTTCTTAGCGTCCGTATCCTGGCTACGTTTTGGGGACCTTGTCGGGGAAACTGAAGGTTTCGTCTGTGCAATTATGGACGAAGTTGTCTTGACGAATAACTGTCGGAGACATATTATGAAGGACGGGACGGTTGACGTGTGTCGGGCATGCCACCGTCCGGGTGAGTCCATCAGACATATTATCTCTGGTTGTTCTCGTCTGGCTAACGGTGAGTACTTGCACAGGCATAACCAAGTAGCCAGGATTATTCACCAGCAACTGGCTTTGAAATATAAATTTGTCGATTCTGAGGTACCGTATTACAAGTATGTGCCCGACTCAGTTCTTGAAAATGACCATGTCACGTTGTACTGGGATCGGTCTATCATTACTGACAGGACTATTGTCGCCAATAAGCCTGATATAGTGGTGACAGATCGATTAGCGCGCCGCAAAATGATTGTCGATTACCATTCCACATGACGGGAACCTCGTGAAAGCTGAGAAAGAGAAACAAATTAAATATCTGGACTTAGCACACGAGGTTGTTGACATGTGGAATGTAAGCTTGGCTATCATTGTGCCGATTATCGTATCGGCCAATGGCCTGATGGCCGAAAGCCGCGATCAACATCTATCGAGGCTAGGTCACCACTGCGTCGACTGTCGGGAGGACACGGCGCGGCATACGCTGGCAGAGTGTGCCGCTTGGGAGGAGCCGCGCCGTGCCCTCATCTCGGAAGTAGGCAGTGACCTGTCGCTGCCGGCCGTGGTCGAGTCGATGGTCGGCAGCGAAGAGTCCTGGGACGCGGTGGTTTCCTTCTGCGAAACGGTCGTCTCGCAGAAGGAGGCTGCGGAAAGGGAGAGGGAGATCTCGTCCTCTCACCCGGCCCGCAGCAGGCGCACCGGGCGTCGGCGGAGGGCGGATAACGCCCTCTTCCAGCCCCCCTAAATGGGTCCAGGGGCGACGGACTTAGGGACGTCCGTCGCCCCCCACACATCAGGACCCGAGATGGCGGCGCGTAGTGTTCCACGCGCGCCTCTCTTAGACGTCGCGGGGGGAGTCAAACACCTCACTCCCCCCCCTGACCCGAGGAGGCCCGCTGCGGCGGGCCGGCACCAGTCGGGGGTTGCGGAAGGATCTTACGTTCCCGCGACCCCCGGCGTAGGTGAGAGATGGAACACTGGGGTGGTTTTTAGTCAGTAAGAGTCTGACCAGACCCCGTCGCGGCGGACTTCCATGAGGATTTTCTACCCCGGAACAAAAAAAAAAAAAAAAAAAAAAAAAAAAAAGGTTAGGTTACGTTAGGTTAGGTTTTTGGGGTGCATCGACTGTGGCGCGGCGGAGGACTCGGCGCAGCACACCCTCGAGGTGTGCCCGTCGTGGTCCGAGCCGCGCCGCAGTCTCATTGCGGTGATCGGACAGGACCTCTCACTCCCCGGTCTGGTTAACGCCATGCTGGGGGACGAGGGGTCCTGGGCGGCAGTCGCCTCCTTCTGCGAACACGTCATGTCCCAGAAGGAGGCGGCGGAGCGCGCGCGGGAGGACGATCCTCACGCGGCGGCGCTCCGAAGGCGGAGGAGGGGTCGAAGAAGACGTCAGTTTGACGGTCATCTCCGACTCCTCCCCGGTGGAGGCCAGCAGGCAACGGGTGCGGGGGCACCCTTGCCTGTATTGCACAGGCCTCCACCAGTGTCGGACGGGAATGGCCAGGTGTTCCCGGCCATTCCCGTAGCCCCCCAGCCAGGGGGGCATGCGGGGCCCGCCAGCTAGGCGGGCATGCGCCGGGAGGGCTGTGGAAGTAAAGGCTGAGCCGGTTTCCCACGGCCCTCCCATCACGGCGATGCGGGAACACCGCTGAGTTTTAGTGGGTATACTGTCGGTGCGGTTTCGACAGGAGTCCCACATACCCCGTCTCGTCCCCCGAGCGAGCGGGCATGCATAAAGCATTTCTCAGGGAAAAAAAAAAAAAAAAAAAAAAAAAAAAAAAAAAAAAAAAAAAAAAAAAAAAAAAAAAAAAAAAAAAAAAAAGGTTAGGTTAGGTTAGGTTAGGTTCGCGCGGGTGCAGGGGGATCCCCCACAGTGCATACTTCCTCGTAGTATCCCCCGGGCAACGCCGTGTCTGACCACCGTAACGGAGTGGCAGACCGGCGGCTAAAGTGCGCTGTGACTTCGCAGATTTCGACGCCTTCATCTGCGAATATGCCGAAAAAACCCACGCGTGACGTCTCTGGACGTTTTGTGCCGAATCGCTCTCCCCAGGGCGATTCAAACGGCCCTTTTCAGGGCCAACCCAACGGCCCTTCTCAGGGCCAACCCAACGGCCCTTCTCAGGGCCAACCCAACGGCCCTTCTCAGGGCCACGTCGGCGACGCTGACCGCGCACCATCTGCGGCCAGCTTCATCAGCAGGACAGGCGAGTTGTCGGACTCCGACGAGTCCATTATGGACACGTCGGCGGCCGAGAACGACCGCCTCAGGCGGAAGAGGGCCTACCTGAGGCTCGGGTCCGAGGGCTCCTCGGAGTCGGTCGGAGGCAAGGCGAAGAAGAAGTCGAAGTCCAAAAAGGCTACGACTTCTTCTTCGGCTACCACCCACGATGTGGGCTTGGTGGACGCCGAGCGCCAGCTACACCTGGCCAAGAGGGCGCAACTCCAGCTGGACCTGGAGGAGAAGGTCGCCGCCAAAGAGCGTCAGGCGCAATCCGCCAGGTCGAGGGCTGGCTACGGTGCATCCACCGTGCTGTACGCTGACCACTCCCTGGCGGAACTGGAGCGGATGGCGCGGGAGGACAGAGAGGAGGTCTTGGAGGTCGCCTCAAAGTCCTCCAACCTAAAGGGGACCTTCCAAAAGGCCCTCAAATGCCGGGCCGCCAGCTTACACGGCATCGTCGTGGAGCTGGCAAAGAGGACGGCCACGGACGAGACGCGGCAGCTGCAGGCGAAGGTGGATCGCCTGCAGGCGGAGGTCAGCCAGCTTCACCAGAAGCTGGCTGAGGCCACGGCCCGGCCTGCCCAACCTGCCCCAGGACCGGTGGTAGGAGGCTCCTCCTCCCCTTCCAACCTTGAGGATATCATCCGAAAGGTTGTCATGGAGGAGAGAGCCTTCACCAGAGCCTGCCTGGCAGGTATCGAGGACCGGCTCTTGCCGGAAAGGCGGCTCCGCCCGCCGCTAGCGGCGGATAAGAGCCGTCCACCGACGGAGCCGGAACCTGTGCCTGTGGCAGGCCCGGCATCGGGTGCGCAGACCCAGGCCCCGAAGCCCCCAAAGGGGAAAGGGAAGGGCAAGAGGAGCAAGGTGGCTCCTCAAACCCCCACCACAAGCGCGGAGGGAGCGTCTGGGTCGTCTGCCACTCCGGCAGCCCCCCAGAACTCACAGCGGGAAGACGCCCTTCTTCCCTCCACCACCCCGTCCAACCAGTCGTGGACGGAAGTGGTCAGGAGGGGAAAGGGGAAAGGTGCCCCCAAGCCCGCTGCGACTGCTCCCGCAGCCAAAAGGGCTCCAGCCGGCGGGAGGAAGCTGGTTCCTCCCAAAACCGCGGCCGTCGTGGTGACCATCACCCCGGAGGCCGCGGAGCGGGGCGAGACGTACGAGTCCGTCCTAAGACGGGCTCGTACTAATGCTGATCCCTCCCAGCTGGGGATCAGCAATATAACGTGCCGCCGAACCTTAACCGGGGCTCGAATCTTCGAGTTCTCGGGGCAGCAGCGCGGCACCAACGCAGACCTCTTCGCAACGAAGTTGCAAGAGGTCATCGCGGACGCGGCGACGGTCGTCA